>RDPX01000184.1:1392567-1441328 GCA_003991215.1 Morbakka virulenta | reverse complement strand
TCTCTCTCTCTCTCTCTCTCTCTCTCTCTCTGTTTCTTTCTTTCTTTCTCTTTCCCTCTGATTGATCTGGTTAGGTTCCTAAGCACAGTGCCTTTGTACCATCATGTGTCTTTTGAGGCCCAGAGTGGATACTTCGTTAAATACCACACATGTTGTTTTACTCTGTCCTGGAGGATAAGTAATAACTAAAACCTTAGCTTCAAGCAACGTAATTTGGTTGACATAGCCAATGTTTTTAAGAACCACATGTTTAATAAAATGAGTTCTGGCTGTTTCCCCCAGAGGTTTTGTACACAGCCTGAGCTGACAAATCAAGTTTGCATGTGACTGCCACTTTTTCTCAAAATTTGTTCAACTCCCCTTAACATTTTTTCACCATTCATTTCTCTACATAGTTAAACCTTTCTAATCATTAACTTTGATCCACTAGGTTTCTTTTTGTGCAATTATATCTTACCTTTATTATATTGTTTATTTTATTTTTATGCTTCTATCATTTATTTCTGATTGTTTTGTGGGTTTTTTTTAGTTCTTGGTTTTTGGAGTTCTTCTTTGCCTTGATGTATTCATGTTTATATTCACCTTCCTACCCTTGAGAGTTCTTACAGCACTGTTAACATTTTGTCACAGGCTTATTACCAGAGGATTTAGGTAAGTAACTCATTAATATAATTTTTTATTATTGTAGTTACTATATTCTTTATTCATATCTTTTTTTATCCTATTCTTATCTGCAATATTTTATTCTTCACAGAGAAGAAAAAGAATGTGGACACTACCCACTTATACAAACAGACTTACAAAAAAGTTTAGATTATTGCTGTGTTTCTTACAAGGCAATATGGATCAATAATTGTTTCTAGTTTTACTAACAATTGCAAACATGTAGAAATTCAGGTTCTGAGATTTTAATGAATTTTTCAAATTATTTGACCCTGGAATATTATTGCACACAGAAGAAGAAGATAATGAGGTAGCAATAATATACTTAAGAAGATAGGTGAGTTGATTTCTGGTGGAACAGACCGTAATAAGAAGTTTAAGTACTGTTTACAACTTAAGATGGTGTGACATCCTGGAGTGAGATTTGAGACAGAAGTTTCTCTCAATTGGAATGCAGAATGGCGTAAAGAATTAAAGGGAGAAATGAAGCAAGAGAAAACAAAATTACTTATAAATCAAAGCTGAATTCATTACCAAACAATGCAAAAACATGCTCAACTGGAAAAGCCCAGGCCTAGATGGGGTCCAAGGCCATTCAATAAAGAACCTTACAGTACTTCATCAGAGATTAGCAGAGCAAATGAACAATCTGATATTTAACAGAAATGAAATCCTGAAGTGGGTGACCACTGGAAAAACTGACTTGTGCCAGAAAGACCTGGCAAAATGCACAGTAGTGGAGCACTAACAGCCAATTACTTGCCTACCACTAATGTGGAAACTCCTCACAGGGATAGTCTCAAATTCTCTGTACGATTTCTTAAAGGTGAATGATAAATTAGTCATAGAGCAAAAAGGATGCAGACCAAAAAGCAGGGGGATGAAAGACCAGTTGCTTGTTGATGAAATGATAATGCGTGATTGCAAAAAGAGACACACTAATTTAGGAATGGCCTAGATAGAGTATAAGAACCATATGATTCCACACTCGCAGATATTGGAAACATTGAAAATGGTAAAGGCTGAGGATAGCATTATTGAGTTTCTGAAGAAATCGATAAAGAACTGGAATGTAATCTAAACTTCTGCTAGTGAGTTTCTCGGTCATATGAACATTAAATGAGGTGTTTACCAAAGGGAAACCTTGTCCCCCAACTTGTTGCCATGTGCATGATACCTTTAACCAGACATTGAGGATATTTAAAGTAAAATACACCCTTAAACCTGGTGAAAGTGTGAATCAGCTCCAATTTATTGAAGACCTGAAGTTGTTCAAAAAGAATAAGAAGGAAATAAACAGCTTGGTTTCCACAGTCCAAATATTTAGTAATGATATCATAATGGAATTTAGTATTCAAAATGTTGAGGAAAAATCGTACATAGAGGATCCGTTGACAGAAGTAAAAGCAATGGAATTCACTGCCAACAGGTGAAACAATCAAAAGTAGTTAAATAAAGTGGATATAAATTCTTTCATTTTTGGAATTTGACGGAATTATACAAAGATACGTTATTGATAGTTTTAAACAGGAATGTCTTAGAAGACTGAGGTTAGTTTGCATCACAAGAGTAAACTTCATTGGAGATACAAAATTATGGCAGTGAATACCTGCGCGTTTACGCGATTGAGGTATGGTCCAGGAATTCTGGATTGGCGAGTAAATGAGTTAAATGAAATGGACAGGAAAAAAGAGAAAATTACTGGCCATTATTTTAATATTTTATTCAAAAAATGAGTAAAGGAAGAAGACGGTTGATAGGCTGCAAAGGGTGTGTCAGAGCTGAAGAAAATTACCTTGGTGGCATGTCAAACAGCAAACTGAGCCATTGTTAACTTCTGTCAAAAGAAATTGGACAATCCAGACTGATAGTTTCTTGAAGTCTGAAGAAGAGAGAAAAATCATAATTTATGGAAAGACAAGATGTATGGGCAATTTGTTAGAGAGTTGAAGGGGAAAGGTGTCGAAAATTCTTGGAAATGGCTAGAGTCGTTTGATTTGAAAGGACTCGGGTGGGCATTAATATGTAAGGCCAAAGAGCTAGCGGTAAGAACGAGTATCGTCAAGCATATTATAAATAACTCCAGAGAATCACCTTTTTACAGTATGTGTGGTGAGAGAAATGAAATTGTTTACCATATAATTAGTGAGTGTACTGTATTGACAAGAAAATAATATCTAATATCACAATAACGTTTAAATATATATACACTGGAAGTTATGTAAAAAGTTTGACCTAGAGGCGGGCACGAAATGGTGTGAACACGAAACTCAGGGATAGATGGAGGACCACTTATGTAAGATAATTTGTGATTTTGTGATACAATGTGACAGAGAAGTGATTGCGAGAAAACCAAACATCGTCGTAATAGGCAAGAATAAAAAAGAGACAAAGTTATAGATGTTGCAATACCTATATATGTGAGGGTGTAGAAAAAGAACGGGGGAAAGTTGATAAGTACGGACCTTCAGGAGATGAGATTGCTCGAGTGTGGAAAATGAAGACGGTTGAAATTCTCCCTGTGATCGTGTGTGCGTTTGGAACTGTCTCGAAGAACTTTGAAAGCTTTGTTAAACAAATTGGAATAATGATAAATGTAAAACACGCTCAAAAACAGCACTATCAGGTACACCCCGAATCTACCAGTTGGTCCCTGGGCATTAAAGTTACAGGTGAGAGGGTTGTGATTCCTCAGATGGCAAGTAGCTATCTGGGATCACACCAGTAATAACCAGAGCAAATGAGAACATATCAAATAATAATAATGGAAAATTTTTATTTTTAAACCAAGCACATACAATTGCAAACCTCACTAATCAAGGTAGTTTGCATTGGCTTGGCCTTTTAACAAAAATATATATTTTGCTAACAAAGTTATTAAAACGATAATAGTTTAGGGTTTGACCATGGTTTGTTCATGGTTGGTTTCTATGATAGAATATGTTCGAATGATATTGGAAAGTTTAGTAGAAAGAAAGCGCGCGTGTTTGTTGTCAATGTTTACAGTCTTGCACATTTTTCTCTGAAAGTAATACAAGATTGACCGAATATACCTAAAGAGCTGATGGAAAGATGTACGAAGCTAACTTGTTAGCCCCTCTATGCATAACACAAAACAAGACCTTTTATGGGTATGTTGTAAATGGGACCAGAATAACTCAACTCTTTTACATGAATAACCTTAAAATGTAAGCTGAAGATGATAGACTAGTAGAAGGAATGTTCAGGACTGTAAAGAATGTTTGTGATAATATTGGAATGGAACTTGGATTAAAGAAATGTACCAAAAGAACATCCAAGAGAGGCAAATTGATACAAACATCGAAAAAGTGAATTGACCTTGACACGACTGCCAAAGAGGTAGAGAATAAAGAGGCATACAAGTATTTAGGGATTAACGTAGGTGACCGAATTCAATATTCAAGGTGAATGAAAAAATCAGAAAGGAATACCACAGGAGAATCAAATTAGTTCTAAAGGGGGAATTGAACTCTGTTAACCGAATTGAAGCTATAAAGGCATTTTCAGCCTTCGTTGTGTCATGCGGTCTTAACATCATAATCTGGGAGTTAAGTGAAATAAGGAGAGTTGGCCCGAGAACTTTCAAGTTCCTTGCCATGGAGTGAATGCACCATCCCAAGGCTGATGTAGAAAGGCTCAACCTCTTAAGATCTATCGCAATAGGACTTAACTCGTAGCTGCAGAAGTCAATTGAGTGGTAACTAAAAGTGATGTATCAACACAAAAAGACCAAGATTCTTTTTTCAGTTTGTAAAGATGTTGATAATACAGAATGGAATTGAATGTGGGAGATGCTACTCCGAAATAAGGAGAAACAACAAGTAATTACGACAAAAAGGTAAAAAAGCAAAAGACGAATCAATGAAAACCAGTGGGGGAAATCTGAGGGCAAGCCAAGAAACAACCAGAGCTGCAGTGAAATGTAATTTAAGGAGTGAGCCAGACCGAAGAGGTTTTTGGAAACGGATGCTTGAAATTTGGAATGGAAAATGTATGGTTGAGATTTCAAAACAAGACTGACCAAATAAGACAAATTTTGAAAGGGTGGATGGTGGGTATTGAAATTGTGTCGATCAAAAGAAACGTTTAGGATGGTTAGGGGAAACCTTATTTACATTAATTCATACCGGCTATGTGCGTACTTGGATGGAGAGTGGTCAAAATCCCATATCTGTAAATATTATATATATATGGTTGTTGTACTAATGACGTATTATTTTTCATACTTATCATGTTGATACCATATTTGTACAATAGAAATATATATGACATGATACACCTGTGAAACTTATCTGTTTACTAATTTAACTCTCGGTTAACAAGCCATAAACATATGAAAAGCCAGTAGCTAGAATATTATTCTATTTGCATACATTTCATCAACTTGGCAACATTCCATTGCATGTTGTTGCACTTACAGTTAAAAAATGATTCTCCATTTGATGGGAATTTACATCTTATTATAATTCTCGTTGGTTATAGATTTAGCCTTCTGGATCCAGTGCAGAAAGTAGACATCATGAAAGGTAGGAGTTTTTCTATTTGAACTAGCAACTGTATCTTTTCTTTACTTTTGGCAATTTATGGGAAACGTTTTGGTTATTGATGTTTGAAGCCAACAACATAATATTATTTTTTGTGAATGGAAAGGATTGAATAAGGTACTCAGTTATTGTAGTTGTTTTACTTTACATTATATATACATTCAATAATGCACACACATGCATATATCTATATATATATATATATGCAATGCTCAGTGTTCTTGTAGTGGATCGAGCATTCTGGCCAATCACGAAGTCTCTGGCTTCTGAATGTGTGCATGTCCAGCAGTGACCCACTTTATTGAGCTAATGGTAGTTGATGGGGGCTTTTGTATGGAGTGAAAATATTTCTAGGTTCCAATCTGCACAGAGTAGCGTGGGACAGCGAAACACTTTTCCACAGATCGAACTATATCTATGTAATTATTGTTTCTATGGCAGTTTCGATATTAACCCGGCAATAATCCTTTTCACAATGCGTTTTCCTTATTTCGCTCTTTAAGATAACCAGCTTCATAGACGGATTTTTAATGATGTAGTACCCAAGTATAGTTTAAACAGCAAATATATGTTTATGGTGTAGCTACTTTATTTTTAACGATATTTACTTAATATGGATTTTTTATTTCTTGCACATCATTCACAAAAGAAGAATTGTATTTTCAGTACTTGTATTGCATAGATGGAAAGAATATAAACATGGAGGTCCTGCTAAAGTCTGTATTAAAGAACTTCATAGGATTTTCATGACAAAACATAGTTTGTTGATTATATGGTATTATGAATATTGATTAAATAGGTGTAAAATGCAGGAAAAATGTGTTTAATTTGAACCGAGACCAGAAATATGCTTGTACTATGATAATTTATTCTATCACTAATGTTATGCTAAACAGATAAATAATAAAAATTAACAATTTTACACTCCTAATGTTTATGTACGTATACAAAAGAACCATGGCTTGTTTTCGGTGAATGATTTCATTCTTCTTTCTGTGTCCTTTAAGTTAGGAGTCCCTTTTGGGGGGGAGGGGTGCTTCATAAGGAAATGTTAATAAGGGTGTTGATGTTTAGTAAAGTCAAATAACTTTTGCAAACTAATATCGTGATCATAGTGATAGGAATTTGAGTTTTCCACACCCGTGAGATGCGCAGGTCAAGCTGTCATTGCTGCAACATTAAACTGTTCTGTTGTTTTACTTCGCCAGCGTTATTTTGTTTTAATTTTAGCACTGATTTTAGTTATTTGCACCTTCTCTATGAGCTACATTGATACTTCTGTGGTATATCACATCGTTAGAGTGCAGTCAGTCATCAAACTATATGTGATTTACAACATGCTTGATGTAAGTATCTTTTTTTACATCCCTTTAGTGATAATGCTGCTGACAATAACTGACAATAAAAGTTAATTTTTAGATACAAACTAAGCAATTATTTAATGGCCTACATTTTTTATGGCATCAATTCTGTTTCAGAGCTTTTCCTCCGTTATCAAATAATTATCGTATACTCACGACCATTAATATTTTCAAACCGTTTTTTTATATTTCTTGCTTGTTATTCCAGTATGATATGTGCCTTTGTAGAATTTCATAAAACAATATTATTTGAAAGAAACTTTTGTGGAAGTAAGGACCCTACATGTTGCGCTGGTTTTATTTTTGTATTAAACAGGATTGCACATTTATTGACGAAATCAAACGAGCTTTCTCGTATTAGCGTGTAAGAATCTTTTGACGCATACGATTATGATATATAAGATATAACCACATCTGCTTTAACTTTAGTCCGTATGGTTAGTAATCCCTCATGTATTTTCGAGGCAGTACCATAGTCAGTCTGTACAATTGTTCAATAGTGAGTATTCTGTTGACAAAAATGTGACAGTCCAAGTGAAAATCAGAAAACAGTCAAGCTAACATCAACGATTTTATGGAATATTCACTACCTTACAATTCAAATGCATAAAGCATACCACATCCAACTCTGAGTCACTAATTTAATTGGGTTTTGTAATAGTATCGCATCTTTTGTAGTTGCTGTTAATGTGTTCTGGTATTGTTTGTCGATTATTATGAAATTGATCGTAAGTGTATCATGCTGTAGGTTATTCATTTGAGTCCCATCGTGAATAAGAGGTTCTGTACCAAAAATCCCCCCCCTCCCCCACTTCCCTATTAGCAATGAAAATTTATATATGGTTGTCAAAGCACACAGTAGAAGGATAAAACCAACAATTTGAATTTTAAAAAATTAAAAGAATTAAAAAATAATATATCGGTAAAAGTTTTGGAAAGCTTGGAAAAGGAAGGGATATATTATGTAGCTCCTTCTGAACTGAAGTGGCCACGTTGAGGTTGAAATTCTTATACTGTGTTTTTGTGATGAAAAATTGATAGTTAGTGTTTTATTTATAGTGCTTGTGGATTGTGCAACACAAATATTCCATCAAGTTAACCAGGAATGAAGATGTACCATTCCCAGTTAATGAGACTGACAACTCTTCTTCATTTATTTAAAGGCACTACGTGGGTCCATTGTCGCAAAGTGGCATTCATAGAAAGACAGTTTTCCCCAGTTATAACAGATAATAATATTTTTCAGATTTATTAGGGTGGGAAGGGAGTTTTCTTACTCAAAGAATCTCATTTATTGTTGTAATATGTTTTGCCATAGTATAGTATCTTAAAATAAATAAAAAACCAACTTTTTTTAGTGTAATAATAAACTTTTCGCATGAAAACCAACAGTCACGGAAGGAGAAAATGCTACTATTCGGTGGTACTTTCCGATCAACACTGACCAGATGATTCAAGCCAACCGTCCTGACATCATAATTAAAGATAGGAAAAACAAAATGTGTAAATTAAGTGACACGAGTGTCCCAAGTGATAAAAACATTTCAGTTAAGGAATTCGAAAAGTTAAGCAAGTATAAAGCCCTAGAGATAGAAATTCAAAATATGTAAAACGTCAAAGCTAGAACTGTTCTGGTCATTGTCGAACCACTAAGGATGATAAAGAATGGGACTCTTAAACATATAGAGTAAATACCTGGAGAGAATAGAGTACAAGAACTCCAGAAAATTGTCGTCACAGGCACGGCTCGAATTCTTCGAAAAGCACTCTCAATTTGATACTGCAAAAGTCATAAACATTTCTGGGTTTTTTTCATACAGTCTTTGTACAATTTTTTTATACTTTTCATAGTTTTTAGTGCTAGATGACAAGTATTTGATATTCATTATTTCACATAAACAAAAAAAAATTAAGGATGTTAACTTATTCTATTTGATAACTATTTCGTAAACGACAATGTTAACTCAATTTTGTTTCCCATGATGCACAGGTAGTTGATAAATTATTCGCTTCATTTGGGCAAGATGTTCTTGATTCTTTGTATTGGACTGTTACGGAGCCAAGAGGAAGAAGAAGAGAGCATATAGGCATTTTGCCTCATCTTCTTCTATCACTTGTTTATGTCTGTATCCTTTTCACGTCATTAAATGTAGCTATATTGCAAGCTGGTAATGATGGTAGTAGCTCAAAGCCAAAACTTGTGATGCTTTAAATGGGATTGTGGAAAAGTAACCCCACCTTTCAGTTGAATATTACGCTTTGCCAAAGATGTCTTCATTTCGGTCGTTCAATCGACAGAATAAAGCATCGATCTCTCTTTCCATTTATTCTATTGATTTACACATATATGAGTATCATAATACCATTAATTTTCGCGAAATAAGTTGCGCGAAATTTCTGGTGCGTTATTTTTCAAAACGTGTTGGCGTAATTGAAAGGTATTCTTTGAAGCATAATTGTTTTTTCATTTGTTTGTTTCACTTTAACATTAAGCCATTTTAGAGGTGAAAACAAGCAACCAAACAATCAAGCAAGCAAACCAGTAATCATCGATATCTATCATTTAAATTTTAGTGCCATTTTGTGTTCCTAAATTATTTGGATTTCCCCAATCACATGGTGATTTTTATTTTGAAGTTCCAGTTTGTAATGGTCATCACCACCACCATTTCTTCCAATTTCATCGGGATTGGTTGTTGTTATATTATCTGCGTCAATCTACGTTTATGTTATTTTGTCATCATATTGTAATTGTTTCCTATTTGTAACAAGTTACATAGGGATTTGTGTACTTCGTTTTTCGGACTTAAGTAGCTAAACGTTCACTTCACTCAATTTAGTAATAGGAAAATTTGCTATGGTCATTAGGCAGTTGTTTGATAATTTCAAATGAAGTCAATTTTTTGCAAACCTTTACGCCAATTGAAATAGAATAGGGATCGTAAACATTCCTAGTTCCCTTCTGTAGCACTAGTTCGTCTCCGAATTTTAGGGCCAATTTGTTTCGACACACATAAAATCCAAGACGTTCACATCGAATTTGAAATTGCTATTTTCCGATAGATATTCTTACAACCAAGCCAATACCTTTCACAATCAACAAATGTTAGGCTTTAGTTCAGAAATTGACAAACAAGCTTTTTGAATGTGACAAAACGTTGCGTCATATAGATTTTTCTGTGCTTCAAGTAGTTGAATAATCAGCAAGCATGAACCCCCGTTGCAACTTGTAGTCTTGCTGCACAGAAAAAGCATTTTTGAAAATACCACACGAAACTTGATGGAAAATTAGTCACCATTATCAAAAGTATGCGAAGATCGGGTGGAGTTATAAATTACAATATCATGATTGCCATTGGGAGAGGAATCACCGGGGCCTATGGCTGGACCCTTGTAAAGGAAAATGAAGGAACCCTCGAACTTATACACAAATGGTTTTAATTAGGTTCAAGGACAATTAGATTCTTAAAGCGTGAAGCAACGAGAGCAAAACCCTTTACTGGATGAGTAAAACAAACCTGTAAACATTTTTGAAATGTGAAGTACGTCTTGTTACTTACATTACAAATTTTTCTGTCATTCTTCTACCTATCTATCCATCCAACCCTCTACCCATTTATCTGTCTATCCATCCAACCAACTATCCATTTATCTGTCTATCTATCTATCTATCTATCTATCTATCTATCTATCTATCTATCTATCTTTCTATTTATCTATCTATCTATCTATCTATCTACCTATTTATCTATCTATCTATCTATCTATCTATCTATCTATCTATTTATCTATCTATCTATCTATCTATCTATCGATCCATCCATCTATCTATCTATCTATCGATCCATCCATCGATCGATCCATCCGTCCATCCATCTATCTATCCATCTATCTACCTATCCATCCGTCTATCTACCCGTCTATCAGTCTTTTTATCTTNTACCCATTTATCTGTCTATCCATCCAACCAACTATCCATTTATCTGTCTATCTATCTATCTATCTATCTATCTATCTATCTATCTATCTATCTATCTATCTATCTATCTTTCTATTTATCTATCTATCTATCTATCTACCTATTTATCTATCTATCTATCTATCTATCTATTTATCTATCTATCTATCTATCTATCTATCTATCGATCCATCCATCTATCTATCTATCGATCCATCCATCGATCGATCCATCCGTCCATCCATCTATCTATCCATCTATCTACCTATCCATCCGTCTATCTACCCGTCTATCAGTCTTTTTATCTTTGTATCTGTATCGATTTATGTATTAATATATCTATATGTGTGTGCACTTGTATTGCAGAAGGTACGTTCGCTTGCTATTTCTTATGATGAATATCAACACATTTATTAGCTAAACAGCTTGCAAGCTTACACCTTGTTTCTAATTAAGAGTATTGTTTCATAATTAATGTATGTTTAATGGAATAGGGAGCTATTACTCTCTTTTTCCAAATTAAGAAGAGCCGAGTTCAACATTTTGCTTGTTTCCTTTAACATATTAGTCCTCCACTGCCTTCTTAATCTTGCCCAGGCTATCGTTCTGAATGTGGCATTCAACTCATTTAACAAAGCTTTACTTACAATAATGGTATCTAATCAGGTAAGGTTTTGCTTTGAACAGTGCTCTAACTTTCATTATTTTATAGAATTTACTATGTATAGGAACACAAGCGCAATTTGACATCTATCAATACCGCACCATTTGATGGTGTGACATTTCTAATAGATTGGTGGTAGTGAAATGTAAATTTTATTCATGTAGAATTATCATGCATTTCCTAATAAATTAGTTTTAAAGTTGTAGTCTGGGCTTATTTGTCCACCGATTGAACTTTCTGCTTAATTGAATTCATGGCAAGAATAAAGTATAAGGAACTAGTAATTACTTATTTTAGAAAAATGGCATGTCGAGGCTGAAAAGGGAGAAGAAACACTGCATCAAGGCTTGTTGCGACAACTGAATATGAAATAAGTACAAGGAATGATGATGGCAGAACGTTTATAATTAAAATAATAATTATTAATAGTAATAGTAATAACAACAAACAGCTAATTCCCCACTTTGTAGGTGATGCAGCCACAAAGGTGAAACTGTACGTCATGTTATAAGCGAGTGTAAGATGCAAGTCAGAATTAGTATAAGCCCTTGTGCCTTTTTGGCACTGCCGACATGAGAGTGGAGTATATTCTCTAACATTGCCGATTCCCCCGTTACTTTACTTCTAACCAACTAGTACGGAAAAAGATGTTCGGCCCACTGGAGAGTCTCCGGTTTACAGCAAACTACATCTGAGCTACTGCTGCCCCTGTTTGAGCGATAACAAAAGAAGAAGAGGAAGAAGTAGTTTAACTAAAATCATAACAGGGTTGGTTAACCGGAAACTCTATTGTCAGTACAATATAGGCAAAAGTGAGAACTGATACGAATACATGCTAGAAGTTGTGGTTAAGAAATATGAAAGACTTGATGGAAAGGTTAATAGAAGGAGTCAGAGTGACGTAATTGATTAAAACAGTTGGAAAGAAGGAATTTAATAGGAGAGGGATGTAAGAGTTAAAGAGGAAACGGAGTGAAAAATGACGCAAGGACAGTTTGTAATTGAAATAGCAGATGGGATGAATAAGGGAAGATGTGGAAATGGATGCTTAAGATTGATTTAAAGACAAGAACGGAAGCTTGATTATATGCTGCTCAGGAACAGGCAGTCACATTAGCTGGAGAATCTGTAGTGTAAAGGGGGGAAATGTACACCACATATAAGGATGTAATAAACTGACGCAATTAGAGTACAAACGTCGACTTGGCTGTGCTGATAAACTGATACACTGGAAACTGGCAAAAAGTGCACTTGAGGAGGAAAATGTACAACCACAAGGCTAAAGTTATGACAGGTGATAAGGATGTGAGATTGTTGTGGAACTTTGGTCTTAATATGATAATATCTTCGAAACTAAAAGCCCAGGTGATATGCGTACTGGGAAAGGGGGAAATATGTGCTATTAGTTTTTGCTTGAAAAGGGAAAAGAAAAATTGAGATTTTCTACGAGGAACAACAACTTCATAAGGATGAGATCGCATGAGATGTACTAAACTGAGCTGGTACTAGCCAGGAAAGCTCATCGAAACACTTTAAATGAAAATACATAAAGAAACATAAAGCCACACTTCTTGGATTATTGAAGGATTGAAAAGTAGTGGCATAACAGCAAGATTTTGACCTGACACGTTACAGATACGTTTCTGAAGTCGAACAAGAAAATCAAGGTGAGATGAGAGAGTATTTGTCCAGATTTAGCAACAGTACTCATGAAAGGGCAGATGTTAGATTTACAGAGATACAAAATGGCCCAATACGCCCAAGAATGTAAAAACCCCAAGAAAAATAAAAAAAAAACAAACCAGCCTTGTTGACGAGCATTCTTGTAGAGAATAAGCAACCTTACCGGGATTATCATCAGAATGACAGTTCATAATTGTTGGAGCGAGATAAGGACCTAAGTCCATTATTGCTGGATTGCAAAAAAATTAGCTATGGCGTTCCCATTCTCCGACAACCTGAAGGTCAAAATCTAAGTCTTTCTCAAGTTTGACTTGTTTCTGGTGAGTTGCCTTGTGGTTAAAACTAGAATGCAATGTAGTATCATCAACATGTTCAAAAATTAAGTTACCAGGAAGGTCACTGATTTAAAGAAGGAAGAAAGCTGGATTAAGAATATAACGTTGAGGAACGCCAACTGCTATGGAATACTCATCAGATGTATTTCATTCAGTTTGACGCCGATTTTAGGGTTGGAGAGAAAATACTAAATAGCACCAAAAATCAAAGACATAACATTCACCATCAGCATATTATCGGTGAATATTCACATCTTGCACAAAACAGCTACAAAATAAACACAAATGGGTTGATAAACAAATACTCGGGGAGGTTTGTCGAAAAATAATGGTTTTGATGTGAAAGATAAAAGGTACAGACGATTTTAATCCATTCATCAAAAATGATCAGTTAAAGATATTTTCGAACTTCTCTGTCCAAACTGATTATGTCGTAACTTTTAGACGACCAAATCTCATTGTTTTGGATAAGAAAAGCAAAACAGGTCATATTACTGATTTTGCTCTTCCATGAGGAGAAAGAAAATTTAGAAAAAATACCAAAAACTGTCTATAGAAATTAGAAAGTTATGGAATTTTAGAAAAAAATTAACGCCGATAATATTTGAGTTTTTATGTATACCTGCAGACAGTCACCTTTAGGCTAGGTAAACTAGGTATTGGGACAAATATATAGGAAATTTAAAATACTGTTGATGTATATTCAACCAGAATTCTCCCTAATGGTTATGAGATCTACAGAGCTTTGTTGACATCGTGCGTCAGGATATAAAAAACATTAACGAGCATTATTGTGGAACCTTGGCATTATAATGGTAGTAATAATACGTTGGTACAGTAAACTTTTAGTAAGAATACATGCATTACACACCTTGACGGTAGGAAGAGAATGTGTATGTGTGTGTGTGTGTGTGTGTAAGAGATAAAGAGAGAGAGAGAGAGAGAGAGAGAGAGAGAGAGAGAGAGAGAGAGAGAGAGAGAGAGAGAGAGAGAGAGAGAGAGAGAGAGAGAGAGAGAAAGAAAGAATTCCTGAGGAGGGGGGATGAACAGAGGATTGCAAAAAAACCCAACTTATAACAATATAAATACAAAAAAATGCTGCTTTTTTCAGTTTGTAGAAATCAAAGGAAGTGTTTTTAAGAAATTTGAAAAAATAAACCTTTTCCAGATTTCATGTAGTGGTAAGTACCACTTGTTGGTTTGAAGAAATAATGGTATTTTTTAAAGCATTTCATACGATACCTCTGCCTTCTCTTGTTTTAAAGCGGGACCAAACGTAGTTGCGTTATGAAACTACATGTCCGAATCACAATTTTTTCTTGTTATATCCAGAATAGATTTTTCCCATGTAACTTCAATTTTAGAGATCACGAGAAAGAAAACTCTTGTTGACCTTTAACTCAGTTTCAATGTGTTAGGAATCATACCTTTTGAAAAAATGCATGTTTCCAAGTGGGAACATTGCTAAAATATAGGAAACTCCACTCCCCCATATTTTTGCAACTTTAATGATTTTTTATTTTCCTTCTGAAGAAGCAAGAAAACGTACCTTAGTCAAATAGGCAGATTGCAATTTGTACAAAAGTTATGAAAATAAAACGTGTGTTTTAGCCGATCGGAACTTTGAGTGATAACGCCTACTTTTTTTATGACTTCATGGCTACCTGATGGGCCAGCAGCTTTTCCTTGTTTGGCTGCATATATTGTAAAAAGATATGTATAACTAACTACGTGCTCAACGTAGACGTCATATTTTATACCCATAACACATGGGGTTACACCGAATGAAAAATTTGCAGTTTTGACGTACAAAATGAGACACCATGGTTTCGTCAATACCAAACTGTTTGTATAGCATTCTTTATTTTCTGAGTGATTCTATCAAGCTGTGATTAAATTAGTATTACCTTGAGTGTTTTAATAACAACTAAAAAAACTTAAATTTTATCTGAAGGAAGCTTTTGGAACCAAGACCTTCTAAAGCAATGGATACTAAGAGCTCTGGTTAGTTTGACCAATAGTCCTGTTCTGATGGGGAAGTGGTACCTTAACAGTATGATAGTACAGAAAAATCGTAAAACTTTGCAATTCAGATATTTAGCCAATTTTTAGCATGCCTCTCATAGACTGTAAATTCCTATTGTACTTTTTACGTTTATGCTGCAGGAAGGAGTAGAGAAGGATTTTTTAATAGTATTGCCCCTGTCAAAATGGACCTTAGACGATAAAGCGATGGGGAAATGTAATTTCCCCATCGTTTTATGTAATATGAAATAAGTTTATTTAATTTTACTTTTGATTACTCTGATTGCCGTCCCTGGCAAATCGCAGAAATGTGCTGATTTCAAGTCCAGATTTGTTTTTTTGATGGGATTTAAGGTATATGGGGTTACTATTATTTAATCATTACACTAGGGTACACTCATTTTGTTGCATTAAAAAAGATAATTTTTCTATAGTCAATTTGAGTGCGTAGATTTCAAATCTGAAGTCGGTTTTTGTGTACAAGCTACAGATTTTATGCAATTTGACATTTTTATTTATTTATTTATTTTATTTGTCGTTATTATGGGAAATTGCATTATCAGCCACAATTCTTTTGTTCACTTGAATCTTAAAACGGCATGAAAGTCATTTATGTATATTTATTATGGCAAAAGAAACAGAACATTAAAATGTGATTATAGAGTAAATTACACTATTGTTGGTTGTGTTATATTTTCTGATAGCGCTTCTTAGAAAATATCAGTCTCTATTCCAAACTTAGATTAGTATCCTTCACAAAATCACCACAGCTGATGGAAGCTTATCAATTTCTTTGTTGGATTTTATTCAGGCAAGAATTTGCGTTTGTACACTTCATCTGGGCAATCTCGTATAATGCTCCTGCAGTAGTCAGCCGTCATACTTTTGTTCCAGCGCCCTTGGTTGCGTTCTTCCATGATCTTTAGGTCTTGATAGAATCGTTCTTTTTGTTCGTCACTCACAGCCCCCAGGTTGTCAGGGAACTTATCAAGGTGGCTGTTCAAAAAATGAAGCTTTATGCTCATGTTGCACCCTGGATCACGAAAAGCGAGGAGCATTCTGTTCACAAGTTCACTGTAGTTCTCCGCCGTATTGTTTCCAAGGAAGTTCTGAACGACTGCCACAAAGGACAACCATGTTGCCTTTTTTAAAGCGGTCGTCTTAGCAACAAACTGATCATGACGAATTAGGGTTCGAATCTGTGGGCCATCAAACACGGATGCTTTGATCTTCTCAAATGATAATCAAAGTATGCCTTGCAGGCACACTTGACGAACGAGGATATGTTACGTCTCTAATGATTGAGTGTGTAGCATCCACATATGTAGCAGAAGGCATCAGGCTTGTTTCTGCAATGATGTCTCCGTATGGAAGCCATGTTTGAACAGGAACAAAAGAAGAATGATTAAAACGTTAGAAGCTATCTATATTTACGCAAGTTCACATTTGTACAATTTCATTAACCTCAAATTGCATACAATTAAGCGCTTGTAGAGAAAAACTGATTTCAGATTTGAAATCAGCACCAAAAACTCCTTCAGTACGAGTTGAAATACCCAATGCAACTCAAAGTTACTGAAAAATTGTTCCCCAGTGTTATCTGAGAATGGCAAATTTTTTCATTTTAGATATTGGTTGTCGTAATTAGTTATCAGTAGCAGCCTTTGATTTTATCCGTAGATGCTCGAGAAAGATTTCATTACTTCTTGTTGATATCAATAGTAATAATGCGAAATTTGACGGAGTTTAATTGGAATTTAGGTAAGCAAGTTGCAAATAGCCTTCATGCACCATATTATTAGTTTTCTTTATTTTTGTGTTTTTCTGAGCGATACTCCACTTTCGTAAATTAGAAACCGTGGTCTTATAGCTAGTGTAGCGGTATGGCCACCTGGAGTTCCAGGCTTGGTTCCTTAAGGGTAAAAACGTGTAGACCCCGTATTAATACCTAGCATTGTGCAAGAACTTGCACAGTGCGTTACTGAAAGCTGTAACAAGGTTGCGCCAAATACAATTTATATGGTCCAAAGGTCACTTAATTGAAAATTCTGTATCAAAATGCGTCCCTGCCAAAGGCCAGGGCATCCAATGGAAAGAACTGTTCTATAACTATTTGTGTTTTATTTATACGTAATTATTGAAATTCATTGAACATTTTCAAGAGTACTGCAACACTTCACATCGGTTGTGAAAATAATAGTGAAAGATATCGGTACAAAATGGTTGGAAATGGTTAAGAACGTAACACCCATAGGTCAGGTGTTAAATCATATTGTAGTGAAAGGCATTGGCATTGATTCGAAGTTAGCCCGGTGCACATATATTTTTCACTATGCCATATTTCTCTTTCTTTATCCTACAGATCATGCATGGACCTTGTTACCAGATGCTGCAATTATTATCGGCTCGGAATATTTAGTCGACTGGTTTAAACATGCGTTCATCACCAAATTTAATGACATAAAACCAGATGTAAGCACATTGTGTTGCTTTGCCTTCCTAACACAAATGTTTTGTTTCTTGAAAGTAATTCAATATGAGACATTGCGTAGAAATTTGCTATGATTTTGTGATTTTTTTTTCTTTAGATTAATTAGCAAGAATATAAAACTGTGAGGGAAAAAGAATACCTTGTTGTTATTGGCAATATTTGGTGTTGGTAATGTTGTTATTATTGTTATTATTCTTATTTTGATTCTTGTTATGATCCGTATTACTGCAAATCTCACTATTTTTACAATTTTCTTGCAACCCCTTATCACATTACTTTTTATTAAATGACATAATACATAAACGCCACAATTTCAATTTCATGGAAAATCATATCAATTTTTCAAGGAGTGGTTTTCTCTCTCAGACATTTTAGACATTAGGCTTCTTCATGATGTTTTCCTTTAGACCGTAAACCTGACAGAAACGCTTACTCTCTTTCATAACTGGTATTACTTGTTCAGATTTTCTTTCCCCATTCAGCTCAGTGATATACTTACTTCTGGACATTTTTTCAAACAATCTATTGATGTCATACAGTTCTATCATTTGTTTGTACCTTTTCAGTTTATAACCCTTTGCTTACAGTATATGTTTAAATTCTTCAGTCACAAGTTTTATACCATTTTTTCCCCAATAGTTTCTCCCAACATTTTTCTGTCTTTATTTTCCCTTCTTCCTTCGTTCTTATAAGTTTAGATGCTTCCTTATTTTGTTAATCGATTGCGTAATCCGCCCTTTACAATACAGGTCCTTTTCATATCATTTACTATGATTGCTCTTCAATACGAATTTTGTTGCAGCATACGCTAAGACAACCTGTACCAGTTTCTTTGTTTCTTCTGTGATAATTTTAAAGTTATAATCTCGTTGATTGCTCCATTAGCCTGCTTTTCCATTTCACTAACTTTTTTTCTTGTATAATTTCTTAGATCCACCATAAAACTTTTCTCCATCATTTTTTCATTCTCTCGATTATCTCTTAGGCTACACACCGTATGGAAGTGTGACTTGGGGGTAATTGTGGCATAGGGTAGCCTGTTTAGCAAACTTCAAAACTCCACAACGGGTCACACTTCTATACCAACACCAAGGACATATTTTTTTATTTCCTTATGTATTTTTTGAACACACCATCGACGGATAGGACGTTTTCGCCTGGCGTCCGAATATTAACCAAAGTTTAAGATATCAAGAACCACTTTCAATATGAAGGCAGAAATTATTAATGCAGTTTTCGTCAAAGGACAACAGGAGGTATACCAAGTCATTTTCGGTATTTCTTAGCACTTTTAATACTCATCCTATTGCCCATACCACTACTGGTGCAAAAAACAGCTTTCAAGTTGACAATATCAGATCGACGTTGCTGTTGGACCTTATTGGTCTCTATGGGAAAGTATCTTGCAACTTTGATTTACTTGACTTCACTCTTGCTGATGTTAATGCCACTTATTATTGGTAGTAAGTGGGTACTTCGTGTTCAAGGGCCAATTCGTCAAACTATTCCCAGATAGGGCGTCAACCACACCTAAACATCTACGGTGAAATGTTTTAACTTGATATGTGGGTCACTATTAAAAGCTTTAACTACAGCCCTTTTTAACTGAAATGGTGGCTCCCATAAACTTTGGTTACCAAGAAATGGAGGTTAATTTTTCAGTTACTTTGCATTGCACTATTGGCATTATTCTGCCTATAGTGTAACATTTGTTTTATCAACATTCCAGGCCCAATAATCACTGCAATATCAGCAAAAAAACTATAATTCTTTATTAACTTGTATTTAGTATTTTTAGATCGTATTTAAGATCATTTGATTAAAAATAGCAATTTGACTCTCTTAAAATATATTTTGCATGTCTACAGTAAAATATTCGTTTTTAAATACTCACTTAAATGGTAGCCATTAGGCACGCAGTAGGGTTTTCCGTTAGAAGTAGCTTCTCTTTGTAAGTAGTTTTTTTAACTGTCGTTTATACTTTCAGGTATATGAAACATACCGCGCATTCCTGGCACAGAATATAATCTCAACAAAGGATGACATGGTAGGAGACAAAACCAATTATTTCCCTTACAACGAGAGATGTCTGTCGTAGCAAATTGACTGAAACAGTTCCCGCGATTATTTTAGAAGTACTTGATCCATGTCTAAATCTTTTAAGTTCACTTTTTGACCAAATATGCTAGATAAAGTGATGAAAAATTGGAATGTTTCCCGCTTCGAATCTGTAATATTAGTCGTAAGTTTCAGTCAATCGTAGCAAATTGACTGAAACAGTTCCCGCGATTATTTTAGAAGTACTTGATCCATGTCTAAATCTTTTAAGTTCACTTTTTGACCAAATATGCTAGATAAAGTGATGAAAAATTGGAATGTTTCCCGCTTCGAATCTGTAATATATATATATTTATATATATCTGTCTCTCTGTCTCTCTCTCTGTCTCTCTCTCTGTCTCTCTCTCACACACACNATTGGAATGTTTCCCGCTTCGAATCTGTAATATTAGTCGTAAGTTTCAGTCAATCGTAGCAAATTGACTGAAACAGTTCCCGCGATTATTTTAGAAGTACTTGATCCATGTCTAAATCTTTTAAGTTCACTTTTTGACCAAATATGCTAGATAAAGTGATGAAAAATTGGAATGTTTCCCGCTTCGAATCTGTAATATTAGTCGTAAGTTTCAGTCAATCGTAGCAAATTGACTGAAACAGTTCCCGCGATTATTTTAGAAGTACTTGATCCATGTCTAAATCTTTTAAGTTCACTTTTTGACCAAATATGCTAGATAAAGTGATGAAAAATTGGAATGTTTCCCGCTTCGAATCTGTAATATTAGTCGTAAGTTTCAGTCAATCGTAGCAAATTGACTGAAACAGTTCCCGCGATTATTTTAGAAGTACTTGATCCATGTCTAAATCTTTTAAGTTCACTTTTTGACCAAATATGCTAGATAAAGTGATGAAAAATTGGAATGTTTCCCGCTTCGAATCTGTAATATTAGTCGTAAGTTTCAGTCAATCGTAGCAAATTGACTGAAACAGTTCCCGCGATTATTTTAGAAGTACTTGATCCATGTCTAAATCTTTTAAGTTCACTTTTTGACCAAATATGCTAGATAAAGTGATGAAAAATTGGAATGTTTCCCGCTTCGAATCTGTAATATTAGTCGTAAGTTTCAGTCAATCGTAGCAAATTGACTGAAACAGTTCCCGCGATTATTTTAGAAGTACTTGATCCATGTCTAAATCTTTTAAGTTCACTTTTTGACCAAATATGCTAGATAAAGTGATGAAAAATTGGAATGTTTCCCGCTTCGAATCTGTAATATATATATATTTATATATATCTGTCTCTCTGTCTCTCTCTCTGTCTCTCTCTCACACACACACTTTCTTGCTCTCTTGCTATATTTGTTATAGCAGCGAATAAAGCGGGTCAGGTAAAATTATGTGTTTTTTCAGAAATAAATATTATGAAAGGCGATAGCGATCTTTTCATGTACAAAAGTACAAAAACATTACTCCTTTCGGCTTTTAAAAATTTCTGATGACCACCGAGAACAAATGCCCGTATTATCCGTGAATCTTTGGGTCTTGTTCTTTATCGTTACTTGCCATTTATCCGTTTTTTGTGTTGTTTGTGTTTTTATCTTTGCATTCCGTGCCCCATATTGTTTTCTAACATTTTTTCTAAAAAAGCAGAATTTGTCAACATTTTTTCTGTTTAACATGCCCACCATCATAACCCATATCTCATTGTCTTCTCAAATTATACTCTTTACCCTTTCACTGGACTATATTAGTTTCCTTTACCTTTTCACTGGACTATCTTAGTTTCACGTTTTTGGATTTCCATGTTGTTTACTCGTCTGGTTAGATGATCTTCCTCTTCCTTTGCAATTGCCTGACACACTGGCGTATTGCTTCCTTTTTTAAAACTTACCATTCATAAGACTTAGTAGCACTGTTCGATACTCTTGAAGATAGAGCCTTGCAGTCTCAGTTTGTTTGGATAAGTCTTGTCCTGATATTTTCTGTATTTTACTTTTTGTTTGCAGTAAATTGTTTTGTTTTTATCTATTTATCCTCATTGGAATATTCATTTCATAGGTATTCACTGGACAAACTGATCAAGTGTCGAGGAGAATGGGCTTTGCCGCGCTTCCTTTGGCATGTTTGGTAAGAGTTACTAATTTTTATCTAATGACAAACAAGTAAAGATGTATTGTAAAATCAACTTTTGAAATATTTTTTGAACTAAATGTATCTGTAGTTACAGTTTACAGGCCCCATTTTAGTAATTAGTAATATATAGTAGCAATTGACTTCCTTTAGTGCGCCCCCTTTTTTAGCGTGTGAAGTATAAACGGGTTTTGTTACTAATCCCAAAGCAATTGTAGCAACTATGTACTGGTTATCTAGGAATACGGCTACCTAGGAAGAGTTACTTACTTTTTTACCATTTTCCCCCCAGATTTGTCTTCCTCGAGAAATTAACTCCAAATGACACTATTCCTTTTGCATTCGAACAAAAAATGTTAAAAGCAGTTGCAAAGGAAATCTGTAAAATAAGC
Source organism: Morbakka virulenta (assembly GCA_003991215.1). Classification (NCBI taxonomy): domain Eukaryota; kingdom Metazoa; phylum Cnidaria; class Cubozoa; order Carybdeida; family Carukiidae; genus Morbakka; species Morbakka virulenta. Next base: position 1,419,006 of record RDPX01000184.1, on the reverse strand, counting down.
TCCAATCGGAATGTTGACTGACCTCCAATGTACAACTCTGAATTCCTGAATTCCTGGTAAAGTTGAAATACGAAAAATTGGGGCGACTGGATTTCAATGCCTTAGTTATTTGTTTACACAATCAATAAAATTGAAGTAATATTGGGAAAAGCCCTCCGTTGAATATTGAATTTATGCTCAGCGCCCAAGACATACTGTACATTTCTCGAGGTGAAAATATTTGGTAAAACAAAAAACATATTTTTAGATCGACTAGGAGATTTTAACGGGATCCTAAGGTAAAGAATGTTAAAATATTAATGAAACTGTTGGAGAAGTGAAGGTATTGATTCAATCAGATTTGAAATTTGTCAAATTAGTTTATCGGCAGACTTGACTTTCCTTTTCTACTTCATTGAATTAATCAGAAAAGCTTTTATGTTCCGGTCATTCCTATATGTTAATCCTGTTTTGGTTATTCCAGAGACAGCTGAAAGAAATCTTTGTCTTTAAGAAAGACAACACAAGGGAAGCACACGTTACGTTATGTATGAGATATTTGTATTTAAATAAGATCATTCGAAAATACCATTAATTCGAATTTCATATTTTCCCTCCGGTTTCGTTACTATCAGAGAAAAAAGTTTAATAGCAGTGGTAACAGGAAGCAGGGGATGTCAACCCTGATCAATTGTTCCAACCAAATACTAAGTGAAGACTGAAATCAAATACTTCAATTCCAAAAGAAAGCCTTGGGAAAAGAAAAAGAAAATTTTTACATTCTGCAACTGATATTACAGACTTAACCCAATTATTGAAGACAACGTATTTTACCCCGGACAATCCCCTGTAAATACATTGAAACAAAAATGCAACATCAGGACTTAGAAGAAGATAGAGCGCAAAAAGCGACTGAATGAATGTGACAAACCTAAACTGTAGTGAGGCTAATACAACAAATCCCTAACTAATTTACTTATAAAAGTAATAATGAGCACACCATTGGTTCAGTAGAATCAACCATAAAATTTCGCTATACCTTAAAGGAATTTTGTTGCCACCTTACAGACTTATATTTTTTATAACTACCCGCTTTAGATGCTGAACCCTTTTTAGCTCCTCATATAAGTCGTGGAAGAAAAGCAACTCGAAAATAGAGAGGGTGGATATGTTATCGTTGGCGACCAGTTTATACCTCTGTTATAATTCTTTATTTTTTATTCATATTTAATTTTATTTGAAATTTCTGAGGGACGGACACCTTTCAAAAACGGAAACATAAAGACAGCCCATCTGTGATGGTGTTTCAGAAGTTCGACCACACTACTAATATTAACACAACATTGTTAATTACGTAATTAAAGTTACGCGTAATCGTTTGTGATTTCAATTTTTTTCACTTATTACTGGTCTTTTTTTCGTTTTGAAGATTATAAGAGTAACAAGCCAATCGGTAAAGCTTAGCGGTACATTTGGCTTACTTCTTGGTATTATTATCTATCTTTGGTAAGTCGACTTACATTGTCTATTTGATGTTCTTTTTGGAGTACAAACCACAATATTTTATTCTATCATTTGCTCTTTTTTTTCGTTGTTGTTGTTGGTTTTGTAGAGGTTGTATTAACTGTACTCTTGCAGAATCCGTTACCCTGAAAGGACCCCATACCCTGTCTGACAGACGCAGACATTGGGTATACATAGACAACGAAAATTGAAACTTTTAAACCAAAGTCAAAACGACTGCCAAACTCATGTTGAAAAAGCAAAGAAGCCCCACCTTCTCCATTTTTGAAACAGCTTCTTCAAACGCTTTTCTGCAAGTCTTAAAGGGTGGGACATTGTCACATGGTATGATAAGTTACAAAACTATGATCAAAAACTTGCAGAACTTTAATTTGATGGGTTAATGATGCAATGTACGGCCGGAAAAGATGAGTAATCATGTAAGCTGTTGTGTAAAACAAATGTATACAGAGGTGTCACCAGTGCACTTCTTGTGAAGGAAATGTAGCCAGTGAAAAATTATATTATAAGTTATTATAACAGAATCGAGCTAACAAGAATAAGTCTCGAACAAGTTATGGGAACAAGCCATAGCCAGAAATCCTAGAGCTTGTCATGATATTTTTCCACCACTTAATTTCTTATATTGGCAGAACGTTTTATAACTCTTTTATTAGAATTTTATTTTGAAGTCAAAGTAAAACACTTTACACTTTAGAAATTCACCTTGGAAAGATATCGAATTTGCAGTAAAAGTACCTTGGAGCACATTTTTATACGTTTTGTTGAGTTTTCAAACCAGTACACGCCTTTTACTTACAAGATGATACCTTCCATAAGGTATCTATGTTTGCGGAAGTATACCATTATTTTTGTCTTAAAATCAACATATTTACTTAGTTTAACAGCTGTCACCTTTTTATAGAATTCTTATCGTTTTGAACGTCAAACTAGTAGATTGTAAGTAATTGTACAATACGTATTTTGCTACAACTTGACTTCTGTTGAATTACACCTCCTTTATAATGCACTTCCGTTTCCCTCGCCCCATCCCCTTTTACAAGCTGCATTACGTGGGTCTGCTAGAAAAACTGACATTGTTCTCTACAATAAAGACATTTAAACTTTTGTTTATTTTTTTTTAGCTTCTTCACTTTATCATCTTTAACCTTGTACTCCTTTGCATTTTAGTTTATGTGCTTTTAAAGTACTTGTCGGGATTCATATTCTTGGTAAAGCCGCAGAGTATATTAAACAAGTAAGCCCCGAACAGCTTCGGGCACAAGGATTTAGTGATTGCCCATCTTATATGAACCGCCGAAATGCAAGTGTTCAAGATATAGAGACGGCATTCGCAAGCGATTTCAATTTTCTACGAACTGCCACAACAAAAACATTTCACAAATAATTATTTCATTGGACTTGTAAGAAGTAAGCCTGGAACTGCGGATTGTATTCTATCAATAATGCCTTCAGCTTCTAAAAATAGCGTTAAGTTCCAAAAGTAAGCTGGTGCTTATTTGAGAAATTAAAAGCTTTAGCACGCACTACCAACCCGATGGCGCATTATTTTGGGTGACGTCAACTATTGAATGAATTAAAAATGTTACTACATGCGAGAAATATTGCATTGGAAATATGTATAAATGCGTGGTTTTCCGCCTATCTCAGCTTGTCTTAACTCTAGTTTCTGGTCTTTTACATAGACAATATTATCTGTTCTTTTTCGTGTGCAATGACGACTCTCTACACACTGATGATATTGAAGATATCGGGGACTGAATTGCAGACTGTTTTGTTTATGTGGGCATAATAGTTTTCCCCAAATAGTAACTACTTTCGGGTTTACTTATTTCCTGTTTCATGCGATAGTAAGCGTTTAAGCAACCGCTTACTACTTGGGGCACTTACTTTACGTTTTGTGCTTGTTTTTTTATGCCTTATCAGGCAGAAGCTGTGTACTGTTATTTTGCAAATATGGGAGTTCTAGCGTTCTCAGGTTTATAATCCTTGCTTCGAAATGCCAGACAAAGAAACAAGAGTTATTTAAGTAAAACAGGAAGCCAGTATTCTTGTACTTTCAATGCATGTATCAGTAGAGTGTCATTTTCAGCAACATAGGAAGCATGACCGATGTCTGTGCATTTTACGACCATTTGTGTCCATAACTCATATTAAAAGCTTAACGTGTGATTACATGAAATATAAGAAAATCGATACATTTGCGGCCTGAACAAGAACTTGCACCCCTATCTTACCAAGTGCCTGCGTAGAGAGGTCTTATAGCTTTTTATGACTATGGTTTCTTTTGACCTATTTAAATGGAATAATGACACAGAATAAAAATATATTAAAACTTAGCCTTGGCAAGGCTTCCTGTGCATTGGATTATTTCTAACGACTTCTTAAGCTTTCAGGGAAGGGGTTTTTTCAGATGTTATCTTTGAACATCTGTTGAGAACACAAATACATATGAAATCGTTTTATTTCAGTTAGGAACTTTTACAGAAACTAGTAAAACGAGGAACGGTGGTACTATTAGATCCCTTTTTTCTTTTATTAGTTGTTATTACAGAGGCTAAAACTTGCGGCTTTCATAAACAACTATATGTGGTCGTTGACGTTTTATTGTATTTTTGTATTTAAGGTGTAAAAATTTTGAAATAGTAAATTGAATTAAGATGTCAGTTGTTAGCATTGTTATAGTTTCACCCCCAACCAGGTTAGTTCAGATGACAGTAGGTGTTTCCAGGTTAATTCGGTATTGATATTCTACTCCTTGTACTTTCTGTTATGTTATGTTCTTGTGATATTATTGACTTCATTTACTATCAGAGATTTTGAACGAGGCTAGTTTGCACAAACCCTTTTATCTTTAACTGAACTAAGTTGTGATTTTTAATAACTAAGTTTATTGCACGTTAAGATTCCATTTGAATACCTTGTATGTTGGAAATTATTTTTTCATTGTTCGTTTGATCTGTTTAGAGTATTAGGGTAAATAATATATACTTACCTTGAAACTGTTGTAGTAGTTTTGAAAACAACAAGCAGTAAACTGACTAATCTTAACTTGACTTTCTATTTGTAGTAACAGTCTACGTAAGTGCATACTTTTTTATGAATATTGCTCTCAAGTGGGTCCTCAAAAATTGTTATGATCGGTACATGTGTTGTTTGTGCTCCATCCTTTTAAATCTCCATTATCAAAAATATGAAAGAACTCAAAGGCCTGCCACGTGTAATACAAAAGTAGCATTGACTTCCAAGGACATAGCATTGCTCGCACTGTGAAGCTCAAGACTGTTTGCTGTTAATCTGTTACTGTGGATAAGGATTTTAATTCTAGTTACTGCAGTAGTGTAAATATGCACTTTTTGTACCTTCACTTTAACTTAAAATTCTTGTTAAAGATGGCACTAAGATCAACAAAGTCTTTAGCACATGTCTTTTTTCTTGGCCTTCTTTGTCATAATTTCACAATACAACCTCATGGTACCCTTGAGTGAGAAATGCGTCCTTAGTTGAGATATAAGAAATTGAACAATTTTTTGAAAAGTGATGGTCATGGAAGATTTATATTTAACAAGATAAAAGACTTTTTTGCTTTGTGATTTAGGGTGTATATCTCTGGATATTTAATAATGTTATAGAAATTGGTGTATTTTACAGGATAAGACTCCCCATAGTTAGTTAAGCTTAAGTGAAATCAATTTCAAATTTCCAGAATATGTACAGATTACTGCATTTGTATTCATTTAGCCAGACCCATATTTTCAAATGTTGAGAGAAACTTACTCCGCAGTAAAAAGACAAGTTAAAAATTAGAAATATAGGGTTATTGTGCAAATTTTTACTGTTCTTATTCTTATACTCAGTTATAAACGTAACCCAAAAGGTATCAGGAAGCAGTGGAAAGTACCATAACATGCTTTATTCTTCTGTATAAGAGATTTCATTTGGTTTTATGATGTTATTCATCATCTCATGGACCTGGTAATTCACATTAAAGTACATTTCGAGATATACCTCCTTGTTATCGCAAACTTGAACTGACGGCAAAGCCTAGTTAAAAACTGCCGAAGTATTTATCTTCGTGACACTCCTGGTGATAGAATTTAATCCATAAAACTGAAAACTAAAAACTCTGCAAGGCTGGATGAAATACCACCATACTTGCTGAAGGGTCCAGCCAATAAACTGTCAAATGATCTCAATAATTTTTACATGAATTTCTACCTTGTAATTGGAACCATTACAAATTTAACACAGTTGACACATCCAACAAAAAGGACGTGAAAAATATAGACCTTTGGCACCTATTTTGCATTTTTAGAAGCCATTGTAAAACCACTTCACCCTTAACTGCTGGATAACATATAATTACAGGAAATATTTACTAACCGTTAGTTTCGATTTTGACAGAATCTCTATACCACTGGTCACAACTCTTTTCTCAGAGAATTAAATGAAAATTTGACACGAAGGTAGCGCTGTATTCTGGGGTTTCAGTCTTAGACACTCATTCACGAATGACTACCAAACTACAATGATGTCAGGACTACCTGTGCAATTGGACCCAGTTCAGTCCTTAGATAATATATTTATTTTTTTGTATGTGTTTCTGTTGCTTGAAACCGCTATGGTCAAAGTAACAGCTCATGATACTCTTCACCTTTGTTTCCGAAGAAGACTTGACCATTCCAGAGATCTGTCCATTAGACGAATGTAAAAGTTGTCTTTAAAGAATGAGATTGCAGTAAACCTTGCTGAAGGTAAAGCAAAGTCTGTATGTTTTGGGGATTCAAGAAACGTTCTATAACAATTTTGATTATGCAAAGGTATTATTTTTGGATTGATACAAATTTCCGGGAATCAAAATCTCTTTAGACCTTCATAAGAGAAAAAATTTGAATCACACGTTTAAGAAAACCAAGGGGTAGACCAGTTCTTTTAAACGCAAAATCCATTGATGTCTGACACCCAAGACTTGCAGATTGCTTTACGTATCAAATCTTGACGTATTGCGTCTCAGTCTACTAAAAGTAATGAAAAGGCCAGCTTAATAAGCTGTTTGTCTGTAAAAACAAGTGGGTCAATTTGTATCAAAACTGATAAATTCTTCCTCAAAAATATACTAAAATTGATCTGCTCAAACAGGAATATGTATCGACGTAAGTATCTGCTCTATTTTTATTAACTAAGTACTACAACAATACACAATATTATAGGTCACTACTCCACAAGTATAAATTCCACAAATTGTGTCAAGAATTTATACTCTTTGTGTTCATTTCTCAGACAGCTCCCAATCTAAAGCAATAGGCAGCTGATAGTTGGAAGATACGTCAATATTGATAGAGAGCTATTCATGCTCTCCTTCGTAAACTTTGTTTATTATATATTTAATTTTTCTACTGGATTTTAAAATATTTCTTACTTGTGAGTTTACAGATTAATACACAAAAAGCCATTTCTTTCCACGTCATCGAAATACCTCACTATCGTACCAAATTCTTTCAGCGAATAACAAAGTTTTGATCTGAAAGATCCAAATTGATGTCTGTTAAATAAAAGGATTGTGGAAGCTTTTCTTAGACTTGCAGTTGTGCTCCTCTTTTTTCAGTTTTCCTTATTTGTAGCCAAAGCTCTTCAATGTAAGATAATTTCTGTTTGTTCTTAAGGCTTCCTGGCAGCATTTTCCAAACAACGCAACTAAAATTACTTACAGTTCATAACTACTCAGAGTTACAATTACGTTTTGCAGACTTGGAACTCAACTTACCATAAAGACTTGCTTTTAGTTTGTTCAGATTTCGTTCTTTTTCATACGATGATACGTTTCCTACATACTAACAACCTAATCATTTATATCAACAAAACATGTTTGAGCCTCATCGCGTGTACGTGGCCCAGATAAAATTGCACAAGTGTTCCGAGCATCTGTTTCAATTTTTAATATTTTTTTATGAGAATTTAATCAAACAAATAACCTTCAGTACCCGGCAGACCTTAATGTTCAGGGAATGTGAAGAACTTCAGGACCCAGGACTGTCTCCATATCCCAGAGTGTAAACTTGGGATCTGGCAATATTGGCTCTACACAAACAAGGAAAACTTTTATCTTTAAAAATTAATCTCTCTCTTCTTTACCTTACAGCAATTTCAGATGTCTTCATTCCTAGTTTTTCCCCATGAAAGCTTTCCTCCATTCTGACTCTGCACATAATCTTAGCTTTGTGAGACAAGTTTGGATAACAGTGTTAGTAATAGTAATCTTCACCTTAATGGCTATCTAACTTTGTTTTGACTAGAGTCAACAACACATCTTCTGGACCTTTCTATCAATGCTTCACAGGATCTTCCAGCTGAGTGCAAGAGCGTAAATCTGAAGATAAGCCTTTCGTGTGCTTCGGAATGTCTCTTTTAATGGCCACTTGTTGCCTTTTTTCTTGTATCGACCTCCCTCTTTTGATTCTTTCTCGTTTGCTGAGATAGTATCAGGTTCCATTAAGAAGGCTTTTGACAAGGAATACATAGCTAACATTATTTATTTTTGCGAATTCAATACTTGCCACATGAGCCGGTTGGCCCTACCTAATAGCACTGACAGACCTGAAAGCGATTTGCAACTTTGCTCTTGTCCATTACCTTGAACAATTGATTCGGAGGGACACAGGAGAAGATTTTCTTTCAGATTTCTCTTTTACTTCTGTTCCTGAGCATTTTACAGTTTAATCTTCATTTTTCAGGTGACTTGCTGCTCTTTAGTGACATATTGCCAGCCCGTCCTAATCTCTACCCTTGCAAGATTGTCCAGTGGTAATGGCAGCTTTTCGTCTGCAGGCACAATCTATGCTCTCTCTCTCTCTCTCTCTCTCTCTCTCTCTCTCTCTCTCTCTCTCTCTCTCTCTCTCTCTGCTGAAGCTTGTCTATTAAGAAGCTGACTGAAGTGATCAGTCCACCGTTTTTCTTGCCCCTTCAAAGTTGTTGTGGTAACAGCATTTTGTCTTTTATTGATGTATATGGTGACACCATTTTTGTCTTTTTTTCTCTGGGTGCTTAGTTCTGCACGCCAGGATTCTGGTGATACTGTACAGCTCCTTCATATTTCTCTGCACTGTTGCCATCTCTGCAAGGGAGGCAAGAACTACAATTAAACTTTTTTTTGTCTTTCCTGACGTTCTTCTTGATTTTCTGGTGCTTCCCTTTGTACTCATGTTGAAAATTTGTCTTGGAGGCTCTTGTTCTAGCATGGTTCAGTAAACCTTTTTTCCGCTTCTCCATTTTATTCAGAGTTGCCTGTGTTATTCACAACTTGAACTGTATCTTCTTTCTCCCCAATTCCTTTTCACCTGTTGTTTTTCAAATCTCCTTGACCTTCTCCCACTATTTTTTTCAGTGTCGAGCTTCTGAACAACCTCAAATCTGTTTTTGAGCAAAATCCGGTACTGTTCCACACATTTCTGGTCTTTCAGTTTCCCTGTATCATACGTGGCGGTTGTGAATGAGTTTGTACCTCTCTTAACCTTCAGCTGACGTTTACCTATTAACAGGTGGTGATCTGATGCTGCTTCTGCTCCTCTCTTGTTTCGGATATCAAGGGTAGATCTTCTGTACCTGACCAAATACAGTTGTGGTCAATTTGGTTTTCTGTATTCCTTTCAGGAAACACCCAGGATATCTTTTGAGCCTCCTTGACAGACAAGCCAAAAACCCGAATTTTTTTCTGCACATAATTCTGGTTATTCTGTCGGATCTTTTTGTTAAAATCTCCCATAACAATAACCATCTCCCCCTCATGTCTACAAAAGATCACTGTCTGGAACTGTTCATGAAGGTCCTCCTTGGCCTCCTCTTCTGTCCTATTTGTTAGGGCGTAGCACATGATCGTGATCAGACTGATTCTCTGTTGAATGTCCAAACGCTGGCAATCATCATCCTTGAGCTGACTATCTCTAACCCTATAAGTACTTTTGCTGCTTTCCTTGACAGAATAATTCAGACTCCCTCTGTGTGTAGCATCATGACCAGGATAGATTAGGGTTTCTTCTGTCCTCAATCTCGTCTCACCCGAATTTGCCCGCCTAGTCTCATAAAGGCCGAGTAAATTCTAGTTTTTCATTTTCTCCATACATAGTTCGTACACTCTATGTGCCCCATTCTGCCTGCTAGTTTCTTGGAGACTTTGACTAACTGATTTCATAATTCATCCAAAAAACGTTTCTTCTCGACTCCATTTGCCAGGTGTTGTAATTTTGATTGTTTGCGTTTTTGTAACCAATGTAATCCACTGAAGGGGTGACTACACTCCCAGCTTCACCATTGCCCCGTTGGTCGGCATCACTTGTTTCCACATCCCACAACGAGGACGCAGGATTGGATTTTAGGAGGCTTTCAAAATGTGACAAATCATTTATTCCCTCACGTTTTAATACTGTGGCATTTTCTCTGTACCCTGGGGGAAAAACTTGCTCTTTTTGTTACATTGTTTCCTATAGTTCTTTTTAAAATGACATTGGTATATCTCTGCTCAAATTCTGTTAGCAAACTGATGAGATTTTTGAATCTGATCAGACCTTAGTTCTTAGAACCTCTGTCAGTATCTGAAAGCAGGGGTTTTTTCCTTTGGAATGCTCTAAACGCCTGGATTATACTTCCACGCCTCCTTTCGAGATACTTTTCACCTGATATTTTACCTAGTACTTCTCTTGTCAGTTTTATTTTCATCTGGTAGCTGTTGTTTCAGTTAAGATTGCATTTCAAAGCTTTGTCATTAGTGCATTCTCTGTGTTTCTCTGTAAAACTAGTGTCTTCTCCTCCATGCATTTCCCACCTACCTGCAAAGGCCTTTATCTTCTGAACAGATTTCGCTTTTTCATGAAGTTATCTGCTATCAATGGTCTATGCTGACCTAATAAACTCTCTCCGGTAGTGTTTTACAATTTGTGATCTTTACCAATTTCTCTCTCCTCATAGCAATGACGTCTATTACCAAACTGCTACCACCACTCTGTATGTCACAAAATGATGCCCCATTGCCAGGTCATATATCTGCACCATCAATAGAAATTCTCTTTCAATCCTTATTTCTTCTGCCTGATGTAATATCCCCATTCTATACCAGCTGTTTCTTCTCCAATATGACCAATGAGCCTTACATTATTTTATGGCCTTTCAATACTACGGTAGTACAGCTTTCATCCATCTTCTAGGTCTCTGGCCGTCCCTTCTAATTTTCCTTCTACCCATCTAGTTTTCTGCTAAAACGGGGTGTTAATTGGTCGTTTACTCATAACAGCAGTTATTTTTCTCCTTATCCCAGAAGTGATATGACTTTTGCAGTGACTACTCCGATATTTGTCAGTCTCTCTTGTCCAATTTCCAGAGAGTCAAAGCAACGGATATACCACNAGCTGTTTCTTCTCCAATATGACCATTTCGATCTGCTGCTAGTATTAGTTCTTTTGTGTTTCTGACGTTGTCCAAACTGTTCTTTATTGATCCCAAAATGTATCTTTTTCTCCCTGGTCACAATTTTGTTGTGTGGCCTGAGCAGTCATCATCTTGTACCTTCTCATGTGTTTTTAAAATTTCATGTGTACAATTCTGTCAAACTTTCTCTACAGATTACCTTATTCTGTCAATCAGGGTATTGGCATGAGCCTTACATTATTTTATGGCCTTTCAATACTACGGTAGTACAGCTTCCATCCATCCTTTAGGTCTCTGGCCGTCCCTTCTAATTTTCCTTCTGCCCATCTAGTTTTCTGCTAATACGGGGTGTTAATTGGTCGTTCACTCATAACAGCAGTTATTTCTCTGCTTATCCCAGAAGTGATATGACTTTTGCAGTGACTACTCCGATATTTGTCAGTCTCTCTTGTCCAATTTCCAGATAGTCAAAGCAACGGATGTACCACTGCGTACCACTGCGGGTAAGGGTGAGTGCTCTAACAGTATCGACCTTCTCCTGAAGCCCTGCCACGCCTACTCTGTTTTTGGTAATGTTGCACGGAAGTGTAAACATTTGTCGATCCAATGCAACATTACCAAAAGACAAGCCCATCCTTCTATTAAAAGTCTTCTGATTTGATGAAACCATAAAACAAAATAAATGTAAAGAGCCTGACAAGGCTACCCACGTACGAGCTTAGAGGGCACAGTTAACTGAAAGTTGCATGAGGTTTTGCATTATTCGGACAAGCCGAGCTAACGACGAGATGCCAATAAAATTATTTAAAAGATACCTGTGACGCCAGTTTATTCCAAGAAAACCAGGTCGATACGGCATAAAGTTTTAGGTGCCAGCAGATTTCACCACCAATCATTGTTGTCACATATTATATTTCTTACCTGAAAAGGCAAGGAGAGTCATTCTGAAGACGTCTTGAAGGAAAAGTTGTCCACGGATTGGAAGAGCCCCTTGATAAATCTGCAACATTACTTCTGATAGGTATTTTACGTAGTTGCTTTATTCCAGGAGATTCTTGGCAAAGATTTTCAAGCTGTTAGTACAGTAATAGCACATCGAAAGCACCTCCTGTTGGCCTTGGAAACGAAATTTTTAAAAGGTAGATACAACTTCTAAGTAGCTATCACCGAAATTCTTATCAAGCCAAATATATATATGAGTTCCTTTCTATTAAATAGCCTGAATCAAGAATCCATAATGGAACTATGGACATTCGATATTGAAGTGAATGAGCAGACAGACAAAAGAAAAGGACAACAAGCTTCAACTGGCTCTAAGGAAAAGGAGAGAGCCCCACACAGTTGATAGAAATATTATACAATTACCTTCAGTATCCTGATGGCATGTTTTCACCAGAGCATTGATGTTATGCATGCTCTGCACAAAGCCACTCTTTGCCATGAGTTATAGCGCACGCATGAAGAACACTAGACAGAGAACTTCAGACCAAGTGACTTCTTATAGCATGTCAAAGGTATCTTTATTCTGTTTCTTGATACGCATTATTTGTTGAGTTTACATTTCCAATAGCTTTTGTCTGAATTTAGAGTTTCATGTTATTATTCAATGACCTGTATTTTCTGGGGGAAAGTCAAGATATATCAACAATTTTTTCTTAAATTTGGGTGCTCTACCAGACAAGCTTCTCAGCTTGTCAGAGCCTTTGAGAAGATCTGAAATCAACAAATCGACTAGAGAAGTTATTGTTCTTGTTTTCTGTAAACTATAAAGTGTCTACAAACCTCAAGAGGCGAAGAAAAATTGGTCAAAAGCACAATTCTGAAAAGAGTACAGTAGAAAATCGGAACTAAAAAAAAATGGATCTGGTATGCACCAATAAGAAATCGCTAATTAAAGACTTTCTAGCAAAATAAAATATCAATACTTTGCAACAGATACTAATATTTTCAAAACTTAACATCACTTATAACATCATAACAGCTAATGTGACTGAGCTCATTAATTCTGAAAATGAGCTTATTAATTTTTACAGTTAAACTTTGTAAAAAAGTCAATTATTCCCAGGCCACCTCTACTGGGCTTCCAGAGGATATTTATCTTTGCTTTTAATTATACTCCTAATATCACTCCTCTCAGACTCTAGTCAATAGTATTTAAAATTACCTGAAATTTGTTCCTGCTTTTAATAAAATCTGGAATTCAACCCAAAATTCATGCAACAGCTATTAAGCTTAACCCAAAACCCTCTTTTTAGAAAAAACTGAGCTCCATATCATCGGTTAAATGCTAAAAATGAGCAATTTTTTCAAATTTCAGAAATTCGCCATTGTGTTAAAAAAATATATCAAAATAATTTATAAATTAAGGTGCAAAAATTAATTTTTATAATCGCATGACCCCCTACTGAAATAATACAAACAAACAAAATATACCTGGTAATGAGTATTTTTGAATAACACTAAGATCTCTGTCTACTTCGGTTCCGACAGATTTCCCGGTAGTTCTGGGTGCCTGAAAATGCTCGGTACAGAAAGGGTTAAAATGCTGACTGCAGGCGACGGATTATCTATTAATAAAAGATTCCCTGTTTACNCCTGAAATTTGTTCCTGCTTTTAATAAAATCTGGAATTCAACCCAAAATTCATGCAACAGCTATTAAGCTTAACCCAAAACCCTCTTTTTAGAAAAAACTGAGCTCCATATCATCGGTTAAATGCTAAAAATGAGCAATTTTTTCAAATTTCAGAAATTCGCCATTGTGTTAAAAAAATATATCAAAATAATTTATAAATTAAGGTGCAAAAATTAATTTTTATGATCGCATGACCCCCTACTGAAATAATACAAACAAACAAAATATACCTGGTAATGAGTATTTTTGAATAACACTAAGATTAAATTTTAGGTAAAAAATACCAAATTCTAACATAGTTTATTATCTTATGGAAAACCTCACCGGTGAGCTATTAAATTACTTAAGTTTTATAGTTATAGACATGTATGAAACACCATACAATTGCCATAACAATTGATCCGGTTTTTCTCCAAAAGAATAACAAAATACAGCTTCCAAGACTTTATTTCATTTAAATCAAGATCAGCATAACAGTTTTTCTGCCCCCCCCCCCCGCCTCCCTGTTTAAATGGTGAGAAGCAGGCTAGCATGATGACTGTTATATGGTGGTTGAGGAAGCGTGAATTTTTTAGTTTCTGCGAATGCATTACCAATTACGTATTCTATGAGTAATTACTATTCTTTTAATGATTAATAAGTAGTTGTTTCTATGCACCGTGGTCACAACTGACTGGCGTTTTATAAAGGACAGAAGAAAAGATTCTTGTTACCTTTGTGTATTTACTTGTTTATCATCTCAACAAATAACCTGCACCTGAAGGAAAGTAATTGCGAACAGAGAAACACAGATTGTTCTCACACTAAATAAAATCGGTGCAACGATGATGGGATCCATTTTTTACAACGGATATATCTTGTTGCTCTTGACCCTGGCATCAGGTAAGTACTTTTTTTTAGTCTCTCCATTCTGCTGTAAGTTTAAAGAAAGGCCTTCAGAAATAGTTAACAGCAATATATTAAAACAAATGCTAACAAGTAACAAAAGTTGATAGAAGTAAAAATTTCTTTCCCCGATACCACTTTCAGAAATCGTACATGCTAAACAAACAGAAGAAGACAAATAAAAGAAATGGGCCAGACACACTCGTCTTGACTAATGTTCGGTTTTCCTTTAAATCAACTGATTTGATTTGCTTTAAAGTAAGTTTTGTTTGCTTGTGCTTCGTTCCGAAAAGAATCTTTTATAACTCACTCATGTCGTTCATGACAATGCTTCAAGCGTTACGTTTATAAAATGTAGGTACACAACGATCGGTCTTGTGTCATTCGTGGACTCCCAATGACTCTGTACATATGAGAAGAGAGAGAGAGAGAGAGAGAGAGAGAGAGAGAGAGAGATCGTTGGCGATGTCATGCACATATATGCCATCAAAAGATTGGCTTAAGAAAAGATACAAGCTCGAATTTTCCATCCAATGCAGGTGGAGTAGAGAATTGTCAAGTATCGAGTTTTGCGAACACGAAGTTGACATCAATAAGAACAAGGTGATGCACTGGAACAACTAACTCCATGAAGTTTGCGCTTAAGAATTACTTGCTAATCCAGCTGTTGTTAGAGGACCAAAATATGACCGTTAAGGCCGATGAAACCCTTCTTTCTTTTCCAACGAAAAGCGAATCGTTCAAGACATTTGCTGCAACGTTGGGTATATGAAATGGGGACTGCTTTATGTACAGCGTTCTGGACTGCAGTTCAGCAACGTTGCTACCAATTATTCAAGTCTCAATACAACGAAGATCCACAGTGATTTCAGACATGTGGGATACATTCAACCAATGGGGCTACGTCACTTAACGGCTATTCATACACTGATTTTGAAACTAGCTTAGTTACAGATTTTGAAATCTGTAATTAAGCTAGTTGGGCTGCACATGATGTATCAGACTAGGTCAGTGGGTATACATGTCCAGGTACTATTTTGTAAGATTGAATGAAGTTTTGTGGTAACAGGTTTAATATTTCATTCAAATCTGGTTTACGGCCTCGATCGTTCATTCTTTATTACAAATTTATCAAACTATTATTATTAGTAGTAGTATTATTATTATTTATCATTGTTGTTGTTGTTGTTCTTTTGAGTTGCTATATTTTAGTTATCTCTATTTCCAAATTTTTGTATTTGGACAGTTTCTCAACTTCTTTGGAAGCTAAACTGTCATTTGCTGGGACAGTGATATCTATTAGGAAGTATGTTTTTTTTTGTCTTTAATTTTTGTTTTTAGTAGTAGTTTATTTATTTATTTACGAATATTTATACAGGATAAAAACGTTTCAATAATTGTATAATTAAAAAGTAATGTATACAAATACTGTTATCAACACGTGTCCTGTTTAAAAAAAACTGCAACAAACCAATATGTAAAACAATAAAAACCTGATAAAAACTAGAACCTATGATTTTTTAAAATATCTTTAAAATTCATTTCTGTATATTTACTTCCAAGTTCAAGTGGGAGATCATTAAAAACTTTAGCTCCCATGTAACGAATCGGCTGTCTTCCAGATTCCAATTTTACTCTTGGGACGTAAACAAATAGATTTTTGTTTCTCGTGTTCACTTTCGTTTTTGATAATCCAAAATAGTTTACGAATGGTGGTTTAGCATTTCCAAGCAGAACGTTCCTGACAAACAGGCAAACTCTTTGTTTTCCACAATCCATTATGTTGATGTCAGGATTGACATGTTGACCATCTGCCACAATTTCTCGAGCACGTCTTTCGAAGGACGCGATTCGTTGAGCCTGACTTTGATTGAGAACAGGTTTCCGTATACAACAATATGTAAACAACGGTAAGATGATGGCGTTGACGACAGAGAGCGCAGCACTCATTGTAAAAAAGGTCCTCATTTTGTATAATAAACGTAGTCTTGTCGACATTTTCTTAAACGTTTTGTCAAAATGTGAATTCAAGTTCAGTGTGTGGTCGATTTCTACTCCAAGATACTTGTAACGATTTGGCACAGTGACTTTTTGGTCATTTATCTTTATCACAATATCTCTCTGCTGCAGGTTTATCCTTTTGGACGTGCTAAATAGTAACACTTCAGTTTTTCCTGGTTTCAAGTTGAACAACAATTCGTTTTCCGTGAACCAGTGATAAAGGTTTTGTAGATCGTATTTAAGATGACGCTCTACTTCATCCAAACTTTTACTTTCACAAAAAATAACAGTATCGTCAGCGTATATTACTACTTTTAAATGAACCAGGTTCTCAGTAAGATTGTTGTAAAATATAACGTAAAGGAGGGGTCCCAAAATGGAATCTTGCGGTACACCCGTGTATACTAGCCTTTTCTCCGACATGACTCCATCAAAACACGTACGTATGTGGCGGTCGAAGAATTAGCTTTTAAACCAGTCCAGCTCTTTTTCTCGTACACCGTAACATTGAGTTTTTCAATCAGTTTTCGGTGTGCTATGGTGTCAAATGCCTTACTAAGGTCAATAAAGCAGACGCCAACTAGTTTTCCAGAATCAACAGAATTTCTGATACTGTCCAGAAGGGTCAACGTAGCAAGTTCAGTTGATTTAACTTTTCGAAAACCAAATTGAAAGTCAGATATCAAGTTTCCTTCTTCAAGATAATCGTATGGCTGATAGTGCATTTTACGTTCTATGATTTTGGATACAACCGACAGGATTGATATTGGGCGACAATTTTCAATTTCTGTTTTACTTCCTGATTTAAACACCGGGGTAACTTTGGCAACCTTCCATTCTGTTGGAAAAGAAGAGTTACAAGTCAAAGGAAGTGAACACAGAAAACGTATGTAAAAGTATGGAACAAACATCACCAATCAAAGCAAGCCAACTGAGAGGTAATTTTTCACCGCGTTCCAAGCCACACAGTCGACCGGTACATGCCCTTCAACATCAACACAACAACCAACAAGCACAAATGATTCAACCACAACACAATGAGACAGCACACGTTATGAGCAATAATGAACAGCCAATATTTTATGCAGATGAACAACCATTATATTACAGCATCACCTACGCTATAAATCACACAAAAAAGGACACAACAGTAGGTAATAAATATTTTGCTAACCTACCTTGCTCACATACTGGTTCACATTTTAAAAATCTCAAGTTCCAAATTGACTCTGCTGCAACATGCAACACAATTTCTCAAGATATTATTCAACGTGAATTCCCAGACATCAAATTACAAAAATCACATTATTTACTACATCCATATGGTGATGCACAACCTATCAGACCTGTTGGACAAGTCACCCTACTATGTGAGAAACATCAGAAATACCATACCCTGGTGTTTCAAGTCCTCCCATCGAATATCATGGCAGAAAAACCAGCTCTCCTTTCTGGAAAGGATTGTGTAAATATGGGAATAATCAAAATTAACGCTGACAATGTATTCTCTATTCAACAGACAAATCAGGCTGACACTCTGTGTTGTTTGGCAATGTTCTGCAGGTTTTGTTGGTTGATACGGAACAAGTACTGGTGTGCGTATAATAAGAGGCTCCGATGGACCAGCTGCTGGTGTAACAGTAGCAGTACTAAGTGAGAGGTTGATTGGGTAAGCTAAAGCATAAGTTATTTCATCAGAAGCGTCCTTCAGGAGGTTTGGTGGTAGTGAGTCGATTCCACATGATTTATTTCGTTGTAGCTTTTTCAGTTGGCTTCGAATGCGCGAGGGATATCTCTATATATAACGGAATTTAAACGATTTAAAGGTAAAGTTTTTGCATTTCTTACTATTTCTCCAAATAACATTGCTTAGGGGAAACAAGGGTTTCTTTATTGTTGAGATAATTGTTGTATAAAAGTTCACAAAACCGTTAGCGATTTTTGAAGGATCTGATGTAAGTTCATTTTCAATCTTGAAAGATTTGCTTGAGTTTGTTTTATTTTTGACAGGAAAAATAGACTTCAGTGTTTTCCAGAATTTCTCGGAGTTAGTAGATTCATGATCAGTCAATAGATTTTTATAAAAAGTCGCTTTTGCTTTTCGAAGAGCAATATTAACTTCATTTCGTTTGGCTTTATAGGCCTTAATGCCACAAGGTAGTTTGGATTTTCTCATTTTTCTAAGTAAAGCTTCTCGAGTGTTCATTTTTGTTTTCAGTTCACTGGATAACAAGGAGCAGAGCTTTCCTCGTACTTTTTTCTTTATGAGAGGAGCGTGTTTGTTGAATATTTCTGTCAGCAAGTTCTTAAGGTACTTCCAGGCATTATTTACATCATTAAATTGATCGATTTCATTGATTTTTGATTCACGAATTTCCTTTCTCATATCTTTATGATCATAATTTCGGTAGTCTCGACAATGAACATTTTTTGGAGAGAAACGAGCATTATTAAGTTTAAAAACGCAACCAACGATATGGTGATCTCCTATTGACATTGGTATGACGTCAGCATTTGTCACTGCTAATTCATTTCTCACAAATATTAGGTCAATTAAAGTTGATGTATTATGATTAAGATCTAGCGAGTGTCATTTTTAATTACTTGACATAAACCATTAAGTGTAAAAATATCCTTTAGTGCTTTGTGATCGTCAATTGCGGAAAAGTTGATGTTGAAGTCTCCGAGGATTAGCACTTCTTTGTTCCCCTTGGTTGCCAATGACAACTTTGCTTTCAGCGAGAGTTCAAAGTTTTGAGAAAGATGAAGTGATGAATCAGGGGGTCTGCAGAACGCAGAAATAACAAAATTTTTACTATTTTTAATTCGTGATTCGATAAAAACACTTTCAATACCTTCTTCCTCCAAGTCTTCTCTCCGGATAAAGTCGTGCTTGTTAGCTATATACATACCAACTCCACCTCCTTTACTACTTTTCCTGCTTTTCCCAACGTAGGTGTACCCCGGAATGTTATAAACAAGAAAGTTGTCAGTCTGTTGTGTATGTGTATCACTTAATGTTAATATATCAGTGTTTCTCTCTAACAAAAACTCGGTGATCAGTTCAAGATTTGCGTGCATCCCTCTGACATTTTGGTGGAAAAATTTAAAGCCTTTACAAGAAAATAAACTATCTAACTCCGGTATTTGTCGAGGACCAGGGTTTATTTCGATACCTCCAACTAGAACAAGCAATAACATGAATGAACTCTGCAAGCGATATTTTCTACCATTATTCCACAAAGTCCCAACAGTAAAACTCTCCTTTTGAACCAAACGCACCAGGAACATTTAAGGTATAACTAATGCCATCAGAAGTCAAAAAACAAGCTTTATTTTCTTGAAATGATGTTATAAAAATCAACACATATAAGAGAACGTTTGCTCTCAACGACGCCATTACGAATATCGATATATATAAACAAGTAATAAATCCTTGTATTTCAAGTTGAATTTCTTCTCTGATAACAATTTCCAAGGGTTCGCATACAATAACAAGAAAACCATGAATTAATGACAGCTAATTTCTTGCGTATTCCAGAAGGAAATTTGTTAATTAAAGTCCAGACAAAGTTCCTCGGATGATCATGGTCGATCTATTCTGTAATTCTGTAATCAATCGCCGCAAGACTTTTTGCATGGCGGTGAGCAAAAGACATGTGAACTTGAGCTGCAAGATAGCCATAGATGGAGAAGACATACAGCAAGTAAATAAATTTAATTATTTTGGCAGCATGATTGCATCAGACGGAAGATGTTTGGTGGAAATACGGAAACGAATTGTCACAGCAAAAGAGATATTCCAGCGGATGTCGTAGTATGTTGTTGTAGCAGTAGTAGTAGTAGTAATTGTACTACTACTACTACTACTACTACTACTATTACTACTACTATTACTACTACTACTATTACTACTATTACTACTACTACTACTATTCTTTCCTATTCCCTCATGTTTGAAAACTTTTTAGTCCCTAGGCATTTTTAACTCCCGAGGTCATTTCATGACCTAGGGAGTTAAACCGTTTAAAGTAAACTTTTGTCTCTCGAGTGTAAATTGAAGGTTGTCTAAAATAAAGCGGCCAAGATAGAGAGAGTACGCCTTAAGGTATGTCCAGTACTATTAAGCACAATTCTTGGGATTTCACTCAAGTATAAATTACTTGGTGTTTTCTCAACAACCTTTTGGGGTCCTTTCTTGATAATTCCTAATGCACCAACGATTACTGGAATTGTTGATGTTTTTATGTGCCACATCTTGGTTGCCTCCATTTCTGCATCGTTATTTGTGCTCATTTTTTCAGATTCTTTCGCAGAGATATTGTTTTCAGTTACTGTACTCATGCCAATCATCTGACATGTTCTCTTGGGTCCTAACGTTAATTACAATATCAGGTTTACTGGCCTCTATAATCCTACCGGTTCTTATAAGAAAATGCCATAGTATTGTGACATCGGTGATATCAATAACAGGTAGAGACCAATCTTCATAACAGCTTTTTCCAGCCTCGATAACATAATTCTTACATACTTGCCAATGAATATACTGTTCCACACGACCGTGCCTATTCTTGTATTCATTTGCTGTAAGAATTGGTCAACCCGAAACAAAGTGGTGAATTGTGTCAACACTTCTATCATAAAACCTACAGTTAGAGTCAGCACCATAGTAAAGAAAATTGGCCTGATAGTTCCTCGTGAACAAGTTTTGTTCTTGTACTCCAATGATGAAACCTTAGGCTACAGCCTTAAAGCTGTTCAAATAAACATCAGCCTTTTGGCTTCGAAGACCATATTTGCAGTAACGAGGCTTTCCCCTCCAGGCTTCATCAAGAGCATTGGTGTTGTTTTTCTTGGCAATACTGATTAATCATTTTTTGCATTTTTCTTTACCTTCAAATTCACATTCAAGGTCTCCGTTTAACTCTTCTGAAAATTTTCTCACTTCTTTCACAAGAGTCTAACTTTTTTCGACTCTTTTGTTGCAATGCAAGCTTGAGCTTCAAACCATTATTAATACTTGAATATCTAAAGAGTAGAGAATTTGTACCAAGGTTCTAGCTAAGTCATTTTCCTATCACAAACGTTCCTGGGCTGACACAAACGTTCAACATCCGCCTTCAGATGGTGCATTTAATTTGCAGTTAATAGTTTTTTGATTCCAGTGTCAAGCCTTTTCATACTACAAAGTTCCAGTCAATAATATTGCCCAGGTCAACTCTGAAGCACTTGTAAAAATTTTGTTCTGGATCTTTCACTACACAGTCATTATCTTTAGTTGCATTACCACTCTTTTTGAGTTAACCTCTTTCAAATGTGGCTTTTGTGCACTTGTCCAAATCAAACTTCATACCTTTGTCATCATTAAACCTTCTCACCACATTTAACAAACCATTAATCTCGTTATCATCCTTTCCATACACCTTTAGGTCATCTGCAAAATACATGACACAGTTTCTTACCATTATATTTGTAACCATAACCTTATCTACTATCTTCTCGAGATAAGAAAATCAGAGGAATACAAAATTAATAAAAGGGAGAGAGTGATCATTCTGGGAGATTCCTCGTTTGATTCGTACTTCACCGCAAGAGATAACCCCTTTTCTGTAAGAGAGAACAAGAACAATCTTCTATTGTTGCATATTACATTGTAGGAAGCAAGTAATATTTAAGGAAACTTTAAAACTTTGCGTTGTAAGATCCAATCCTGTGGAACACTATCGAACATCTTTTTACAACCAATCCAAGCATAACTCAAATTTCTGTGCCGAAAGCGACAAATTTCAAGTATCATATTGTTTATTAATAGTTGATCCTTGCATCCGTAAGACCCTCGCTTTCAACCTTTCTGTTCCATAGAGAACATAATTTTGTTTTCAAAATGCTTGTATGTTCTATCACTAAGGATTGATGTCAGTAGGTTATAAGTAGTGGAAAGACAAGTTATTGAGAGATAATATCTTGGGTTCTCAGTGTCGTTGTTTTTTGTTATTGTTTGGTCTACAGGCATTAATGACATTACTACATTGTATGTTAAAGTCCCAAAGAATCTGAACAGATTCATTTTCATCCATATCTCTCACAAACTGCCAATACATTTTTTTATCTGTCCACTTTCTTTTGTTGTAAAAAGTTTCTTTTTCTCTTAAACTCTTTCCTTGGTACAGCTCCTTCTCAATTGTCCCAGCTACCCTCACACCTTCTATTAACTTTTCCGTGGATTCTTTGACATACATTCCCAGGTTGTTTTCTTCTGAGCTAATAAAAATTTCTACACTTATCAGTTCCCTGCCACCCTTTCTTATACGGAAGTACAATCTGTCTACATCACTCCTTGGATGCAGTGCCCCGTACACTTCCAAAGCTTTCCTTGTTTTCCTATTGATAGCCTTAAGTTCAATTTTCTCACCATCCAAAAATACCAGCTCCACACCTCAGTATAGCTACTGCCCAAGCATTAATTGCGGTTATTTTATTCCTCCTGCTTAATTTAGATTTTTGAATTTGACACAGTCTCCTTTTATTTTACTAACACACTTTGTCTTTCGTCTAATTTTGTTTAACTTTATCCAGGTCAATTATACCTAGATACGTTTAGCCATTTTTATCAACTTACTTCAGTATTTCTCCAGAGGTGAATTCAATTCTATCACAATGACTCATTTCTCCCCTTTTTTTAATATGAAAAGTCCACATTTCTTTAAACCAAATTCCATTCCTAATTCTTTACCTGACACATGGACACTATTATCAACGAGGCTAAGTAATCTTCTTTCTTGCTGAAAAGTTTAAGATCATCCATGAAAAGTAGGTGATTAAGTTAAAATTCTTTCTAGCCCCATTCGAAGTAATCGTTGACTTTGTGCAATGACAAGGGTGTCATATTGATTATAAAAAGCAACGGTGATAAACCATCACTTTGGAACACTCCCCGATATACATTAACATTCCCTAAACCTTGCCTGTTTAAGGCTAATGATGGTTTCCACTGTCTCATAATATTTTGCAGCAGTTTCTTTATGTTATCTGGAATATCAAACATTTTAAGACATTTAATAATCTAACTATGTTCCACATAAGCCTTTTAATAATCAATCCATGCCATAGCAAGCTTGGTGTCTTTCATTTTACAGTTCTTTGGCACCGTCTTATCAATAATAGCTGTCCCTTTGCTTTCTCTTTTACAACCTATTGTTCCTCTGGGAAAAGATTTTGTAATTCCATATACGAACAGTTGCTATCTGTAATAATATCTGTCATTAATTTCCAAACCATTGGCAGGCAGGTTTTGGGTCGATAAGTATCGACAATATTGCCTTTTGATAGGTCTTTTTGGCAAAGGACTGTCCTCCCAAATGTTAGCCACTCGGGTATTTCACTTAATCCTGATAACATATTATTCAGTTGAACTGGTATCCTTTCATGTAAGTTACTGAGTTTCTTTATCCAAAATCCATGTATCCCAGCAATACCTGGTCCTTTTCATTTAGGAAACGTCTTACATTGTTTCATTACATTTTCTTTACTGATGACTACTGCTGCTATTCTGGCTTTGGACATTTTCTTTTCCTGTTTATTAAGCCACAAGGCTTCTATGCTGTGTTCTTTCCTCACAGACCAGTTATCACTCCAGAGTCGTTTACTCTTCTCAGCAACAGGTACCTCGTTACTTCTGTTCCCACAATTCAGTTCAATATGGAATTCTTTTGGACTAATCAATTCTTCTGAGTTTTGCACTTTTTGCAATTGTGCGTTACTTTAGTTTTTCTATTAGTACATATATCTTTCCTTTCAATTCGATATTTAGCATAAAGTTCTTGAAATGCTCTCTTTCTTTTCAGCATTCCTTTCTTTTTTCTTTCCAAAGTATTAATCTCCCTTCTCAGCCTTTTGAATTACCTTCAATTCTTCTTTTCCACAATGGATCTTTCCTTTTATCAACTACTTTCTTTCTCAGCTTCAGTTCATCAGCTGTACACACTCATACACACACACTGGCTGCTTTTGTGACATTATTTGTATTTGTGATAGCATTGGTTTGTATAAATTTCAACGCTTCATTAATTTCTGTAACCTTTTTCATCCAAAAAATTAACTATTTACTATTTCATAGCTTATACCTTTTAAGTTCTTTTGATCTTCCATCATACATAACTTCAAGTTTGGTGACAATCTGATTATCTCCTCTTGCTCCGCCTTTTCAAAAACAAAATCGGTATGATCATCTTCTCTGGCATCCAAACCTTCCATTCTTTCATTTTCTCTTTCGAAATTCCGTTTTGTATCTCCTAAAGCTGGCTCAGCATCTTCAACTTATTTATTCATAGAGTCTAATTCAATTTTTCTTATTGTTGATTCTAACTCTACTTCAGACAACCATTCATTTTTCCTTGTGCCTTTGGCTTGGTTACATAGTCTTTGTTCTGTAACTTCAAAAGAGCCTCTTGTTCTCCATTCCTTATGCATCCTTTGTCTAGGCCTTCTAACAGGCTTTTCTTCTTAAATAAATGGCTTACTTCAATAAAAAAAAATCTTGTAACTATTTTATTGACTTCTTTATACCACTTTGTTCTTGCAGTTGCAGGATGACGACAGGGCCCACGCTACACTGCCACAGGACACCTCCTTGGCAAAGCACTTTCAGCCATATTGCCTCCAGCACCATTCACGCCGTTACTTCTATGTTCTGGGTTATTCATTTCACTAATAATGAGGGCTGTGGTGATTAAGTGACACAACCACCAGTGTTTTTATCATGGACTCCTAAATAATAACATCTGGACTGGAAACTGGATTTTAGGGTGTACAAGATGAGGCCAGTTTTTCTTAGAAGCAAAAGTACATTCTTACACTATCAACAGTTCTCCTTACATCTATCTGATCATATGATGAAACTCCATTTCCCCAAAATAGTGACCAGTCATTACAGTAAAGTACTGATAAGGGGGAAGTCTACAAAAGCTATGTCTGTGAAGGGGGTTAGGGTTACAATAAATGGTCAAAATCAGTGATAAACACAGAAAAGTACACATATTGCATGTAACTTAGTGATATTGATGTTGAAAAAACTCTATAACCTATTTGCATAATATTGAGGATGGCAGAACCATGGGAAACAAAACCTAAGTAACATATAAAAATACAACTGTCTTTAAAACATGAAATATAAAGAACCCATCAGACTACTGATTATTTCCACACAGTTTATTTTTCTTTCTTTTTTTTCCCTTTTTCTGAACAGACGGTCAACTCCTTTACAAAGTTTTTCATCGTGCAATTGAAAATTCTACAAAAAAGACTCTCCAGAAAATTGTGTCCATGGTCACACTGGGTACTAGAACCCATATGTTCTTGCAAGTCTGTATCCGAAGACAAAACGGACAGAATGAGCATTTTGAAGCAGTACTTTTGTGATGTCTCTGAGAGAAACAATGTCCTCAGTTCCTTATTTGACTTAATCACAGTAAATTCTTTAAAACATGCCATACACAAACTATAAGCTGTAGTACTTGCTGAAAGGAGTCCACCTCTGTTGATATCCTCTAAGAACTTTTATACGTTTTCATTGACAATATCCAAGTCACTTTCTTGAAAGATTATTGATTTCTCACCAACCAGCAAGATACTACTGCAGGAAGGGCACTCAGATCTTTGTCTTAACTCTGACCTTACAATGGCCCCTGATGCATAATAAATGGCATCTGCATCTGCAATGTCAGTAGTAGTTAAAAATGTATCTTCCATTACGGCAGCAGTGAATTTATTCAAATCACACTTCAGGAGATTGTTTTGCTTGCTCTCTTGAAGTGACCCAGATGCTACATCAAAATCTGTACCAGAAAATTTAAGCAAGGATATAGCCTTAATTTTCCTCACACTCTCCAGCAACTGTCTCACAGAAATAAAATAATTACCACCTGACAGTTGTCTGTACCAGCCGAAACGGCTCTCAATGTTGTCAGATTGCAGTTTTCCAAACAGAACATATTTGAAGCTCTA
>RDPX01000184.1:1374298-1392548 GCA_003991215.1 Morbakka virulenta | reverse complement strand
GATTTAGCCTTAATTTTCCTCACACTCTCCAGCAACTGTCTCACAGAAATAAAATAATTACCACCTGACAGTTGTCTGTACCAGCCGAAACGGCTCTCAATGTTGTCAGATTGCAGTTTTCCAAACAGAACATATTTGAAGCTCTAAAAGGTATATAGCAATCACTGGAAGAGTCCTACACATGTGTGTTACAGCAGTAAATGTTTCCGTTGTCAATCCATGTTTCCCAAGTGATTTCCACCTGTCTAGGAAATCTGCAAACTCATCCGGGTACTTCAGTTTCCAGTCATTAACTAAGCGTACAGGATCTCTGGTAATGTCACGACTGTGTTTTCCTGCAGTTGTTGTTCTCACATTTAATACAAGCCATAATTTCAGAACATGAGAAATAAAAACAATGTTGGCACAGCATCTTTTTTGAGTCTCCTTTAACGAGACAAAAAGGATAAAACAAATAATAAACAGTCTTAAGTGAGTATCAATTTTAAACTGACTGAATTGTGAGCCTATCGGGTTACTTCTGAAGCAAAACAACATTCAAATAAAAAATCTGAAGTTGGTGCAATTTACGTGTCTAAATCGTTATGATGCTGATATTTCCAAAATTTCAACGTAAAAACTCGACTATGATTTGTTTAAAAGGGCTTTATGCCTTACATATGCAACGCAAAATGATTAGTTAAATATTAGTTTCATCATCAGATATAATATAACTGATGTCAGTACTGATAACAAAGATCAGCCTTCACGACCTGCTTCCATGGCAAAGCAAATTTCTTTCAACCGTCACTACTCAATCTTGAACATCTTAAACCTTTCCAAGCTACGAAACATGTTAAACGTGTTAAGAAGAAATTATGGCAAGGTCTCCTAAATACCTTCTAATAAGCTCTTTGAACTTCCTCAGACGCCTTGTGTTGTTATCCATGCTTTGGCTGACAAACGAATCCGCGGTAAAATGAAGAGAGCATAACCTAGAATATTCCGTTGCAACAAAGTCTTTTCGTGAAATTTTTCTTATACAGCGTTGAAGTAAGTCATCGTTATTTAACGGAAACTTATGAAATGTCAAACCTGCGCGATTTTCTGCTGTCTTATAGCCACTTCTGCAGCCAACAGCAGCACATTTGTTATCCATGCTTGTACTCTTGACAGTCAAAAAGTGGCACTTTATCTGAAGGCGACAGCGTTTGTTGCTGAGGGTCTGGGAACTGCAGTTTTTGTTGGCCTCATCTTGTACACCCAACAGCAGATTTCTGAGAGGTTTCCAGTCCAGATGTTATTATTTAGGAGTCCATGGTTTTTATCTGGAAACCATCTCTAGGATGGTTACCAACCAAGGCTGAAGGGGCCATCTTCAGCCTTTGCTGGCAATTCTTCACTACTTTCGTAATTTAATCATCAGATAATTCCACGTTAATAAATTTATCCTCTTGATTTTATTTCACTCATTCAGGTTATGTATAATATCCAGAACTTTATTTGCTTGCTTGATATATCGCATGTTTTGTTTAAATATAGCAACTTTATTATTTCTAAGTATCTCGTTAGACCTTTTTTGTCTATTTATTGTTTTCAAGTACTGACTTGGGTCGTAAATTATTATTCTTAACTCAAAGCCGGTTTAAAAAATGTAAAATTTACACGAGAAGGCTTTGAGGAAATGTGAACTAACCATTAATCATGTTTACATTGCCACATGTTTCATTGCCCCTATAATTGTACGATTTTAACTTGAACACCTAAAAATTTGCAAGAAACACTTTTAGAAATCAGAACATTTGTATATATGAAATATTATAGTATTTAATTGGCTTGACAGTAAGTCCTAATGAGACTTTTAGTGACTGATGATGTAGCTTTCCTTTAGTAATCATCGCAGATGCATATTAATCAACCGCATTTCTTTCTATAAATTTTGAGCTGTGACTAGCAAAAAGCAAAGAAGAGAATGGCTTTCTGATTATGCACTTATTGACAAAACTCATTTTATTTATATCCGGTTCAAACTTCACTTTACAAAAAGCCTCTCCTGATTTTGTCACTGATGGTAGTACAGGTAAATCTTGACTATCCAAACAAGAGGGGCGGGAAGCAAGTTGTTCGAATAACTGATTGCTCGGATAACTGATTATCCGTAAACAAACGACACCTTACTCGATATGTGTGTACATGTATTTACGTTAGAACACACATTTTCCAAGACCGGAAGATCTTGTTCGAATTATCCAAAATTCGAATAATCGGTGTTAGGATAATCGAGGTTCAATTGTATTTCGAGTATAAAGACTTACAAGAGATCATAGTTTCCATTTACCGACCAATAATATATTAGCACGTCACAAAAAAATGGCAGTGAATTGCATAAAGAATGAATGTGATCAATAAATTGCTCAATGTCGCAGCAGACCAAAGCCTCCTTAAAGGAGTGTCAAGCCCAAGCATAATATAAAAATTATTGAATAATGTAAAAAGCTTATCATTTAGAAAAGACTATAAAATGAAGATATGAACTGCGTCTCCTAATCTTTTGAGACTTTCTCAAAATCTTATCTTTGATATTGTTTACTTTTGCTCTATGAAATAGGAGTGAGCAGCAACAACCTTCCAGAAAATTTACTCAGGGATGAACTGTTTAAAACGTATAATGCTGAAGTATTTCCACAACCACTCAATGGAGAACCATTGCAAATAAATATGTCAGTGACAATACGAAATTTACCTGAATTGGTAAGTTGATGCAGGGCTGATATTTTTTCCAATGTAGCATTTACTATATTAAGACAATAGTTGTTGATTTCTGGCGTATTACGGTTTTGTGCCATGAAAAGTTGAAAAGCTCTTTAGTCATGGTCAGTTGTAATCTGAAGATGGTTTTTCTGCATAATACCTCCTGATCGATGGTAAAGAACAGATTATATTTTAGGGTAGACTTGTTTATTGGATATCGTTTGAACCCTTTTTTCCTGTGGGTGTCCTTGGGTTAACTAGACTGGTTTAAGCTGACTCTTTATATCCATGTAAGAGACAGTATTTTCTTTATTTCTTCAGAAGTAATGTAAAAATGATAGAAATTTGTCCTTTATATTATAGATCTATTAGAAATTATTTATGTCCAATGTTCATCAACATCAGGTTCCCTAGAGTCGACGTCGACGTAGACTCCTGGTGATATTATGCACTGTCTGCCACCACTTCACTCTGTCTCGTACGTCATCTTTCAGTAGTGCCAGATTTCTGCCCATGGGTTCACTCACACCATCTATCCATCTTTGTCGTGGCCTACCTCTTTTCCTTCCTCCCTCGCATATGCCTGTTGTTAAATGCATAAAAATACACCATTTAATTAGCGCATCTCCTTTTTACCGCATTCAACAATTATTTGGGGTATTTTGACTATCTATTGTATCTAAATATGTCAGGCAAATAGTGTTTATGATGCATAATAGTATTCAATTTAGCTTTTGAGGTCTATTACAATGTTCAAAGCAAAGTAAAGCAAGTTGCTGACCTATGTTTCATTGTGTAACCTTCAGCATAGTTGTTCACTCAAACAAATACACTATATCACTTGGAAACAATTTTTTAAAATGAGTTTCTGGCCTGATTTTTATATAGTTTGAGGCGCTGAATTCATTTTTTCCCTTTTTCTGACACGTCAAGGTTAAGTTTCAAAGTATCTCTGCGGTTATCCGATTTTGTATTAAACTCCTTTATTAAGAAGGTTCCCCTGTTGAAACACATTATCTCTTTATGTAGAAGTATATTACACTTTCACTTCATATCCAGTAAAAATCACAAGCATTCTTTTATAGATAAAAATTCTGCGAAAACATTAATGTAAAATAGAAATGTAAAAAAGAATGTAATTAAATTTGAGTTAAGGTAAGTAAAGAACAAACAAAACCCTATAAACAAAACAATAATAAGGAAAGCAGAAATGTAATACTTCGGAAATACTTACACAAAAGTATTCAATTAAAGGTTCTCCAAAAGCTCTTTTCCAGAATCTCTTTAGAATTTTATCTCGAATTTTTTCCTGTTACTATTAATGAGTGAGTTAAATATATTTGGTCCTGAGTTGATCTCTGTGTTAATTTTGATAGAGATGTATTAAGTGAAAAAAAGATTAAAATAATGTTAGTTGAACTCAAAGTCGTTTTCAAAGGATTTCTAAAACAAAGATTTCACAATAAGAAATCGATAATATTGAGTACTAGTAACTAATATTCCTATTATTGTAGATATCATAGCTCAACGGTTTCATTTTTATGCTTGCAACAACGCTTGACAGTCATTTAAAGCTCCCATTGTCATTCATATCTGTTTTCCATGTCCTTCAACATTGGTATGAAAGCATTGGGGAAGGATGTATGCCCATGGTTCTCAAAGGGAGGAACATGGCTCATCGGGAAGTAGTCTGAAATGCCAGGGGAGGAATTTTGTTCTGTGTAGAAAATGGAAAGCAATCGAGGTACCATAAAGCCGTTTACAGCTTTTTATGGATTTCATTATCGTTTGCCGCCTTCTACACTCGAAGTTTTGTGATTCAATTGATCTTTGCGACCTTTGACAGGGTCTGATTAGGATTATTGTAATTTTGACACCCACCCCGCAATCTTATTTATCATCGAAAGCTGATCCGCTGAATGCTGAGATTGGTAGCACAATGATGATTGGAAACTTAAGTCACTGGCCGAGTGCACGTGTCAAACAGTTGAAAGCCATGTATGAAAAATGCCTCTCAGTAAATTTGATTGTCTCGTTTTGACAATTCGACTTATAATGTAATATAAAGCCGAACAGCTTCTTCTTCATCATCATCATTCGGCTTCTCTCGTTAGAGGTCGCCACAGCGGATCAATGGTCGCCACCTCTGTCTGTCAGAGATATCCTCGGTGGATGGATCTGCCACTCTTATGTCTTCGTTCACCGAATCAGAGAACCTCCTCTTTGGCCTTCCTCGCTTCCTCTTTCCGGGTGGGGCCATTTCCATCACTTTTCTTCCTACATAACTCTCATCTTTTCTCACTACATGGCCGAACCACCTCAACCTTGATTTCCTGATCTTATCTCCCAACCTGGCCACTCTAAGCGTTTCTCGTACTGTGTCATTTCTCACTCTGTCCATTCTGGTCGTTCCAATTGAAAATCGTAGCATCCTCATTTCACTCACTTCCATTCTCGTCTCTCGCTTCTTCGTTAATGGAACCGTTTCTATGCCATACATCATTCCAGGTCGTACCACCGTTCTATGGACCGCCCCTTTAATTTTATTTGGCATATTCCTGTCACACAAGATCCCCGTCACCTTTCGCCGCCCATTCCATCCCGCCTGCACTCTCCTTTGCACTTCTCGGTCACAGTCCCCACTACTTTCCAGTGTCGAACCCAAGTATTTAAATTCTTGCACTTGCTTGATCTCACTTCCATCCATTCTGATTTTCACTTGCACTTCTTTGTCATTCAGGCACAGAAACTCTGTCTTTGCTCGAATCCTCCTCAGGCCTCTTCTCTCCAGCCCATTACGCTACCTTTCCAGTTCACAATCAGCTTCCCGTTTCGTACCGCAACATAGTACAATGTCATCGGCAAACATCATGGTCCACGGCGCTTCTTTTCTCACTTCTTCTGTAAGGTTGTCCATGATCATGGCAAAGAGAAATGGGCTAAGAGTAGATCCCTGGTGTAATCCTACTCCAACACGGAAACCGGTGGTCACACCCATCGGGTATCTAACCACGGTCTCACACTCTGAGTACATATCCTGAACCAATTCGATGTACTTCTCCGGCACTCCTGCAGCCCTCATACAATGCCACACCTCTTCTCTCGGGATCCTATCGTATGCCTTTTNGCAACATAGTACAATGTCATCAGCAAACATCATGGTCCACGGCGCTTCTTTTCTCACTTCTTCTGTAAGGTTGTCCATGATCATGGCAAAGAGGAATGAGCTAAGAGTAGATCCCTGGTGTAATCCTACTCCAACACGGAAACCGGTGGTCACACCCATCGGGCATCTAACCACGGTCTCACACTCTGAGTACATATCCTGAACCAATTCGATGTACTTCTCCGGCACTCCTGCAGCCCTCATACAATGCCACACCTCTTCTCTCGGGATCCTATTGTATGCCTTTTCCAGATCTACGAAACCGCAGACCAATTGCTGTTGTCCCTCTCTGTACTTCTCCATGAGGAGCCGCAAAGCGAATATCACATCAGTGGTGCCTCGACCGGGCATAAAACGAAATTGTTTCCCACTGATACTGACAATTCGCCTCAGCCTAGTCTCGATTACTCTCTCCCACAACTTCATGGCATGACTCATTAGTTTGATGCCGCGGTAGTTTCCACAACTCTGTGCATTGCCTTATCCTTTGAAGATGGGGATTAGTGTGCTTTTTCTCCACTCTGATTGCATTGGTTCTGCATGGATGATCTTATTGACCAGCTCAGTGAGAAACTCAACACCAGTCACCCATGGCTAGCCATGCCTCCACTGGTATATTGTCAGGGCCAAACGCCTTTCCCTTTTTCATCTTCTTCATGCACTTGCTAACTTCCTCCTTGTCAATGTCCGGTATCTCACGTTCATTCACAGTCAGCTCATCTCTCCTTCTCTCCCTGGGATTCCTCACGTTCATCAAGCCTTCAAAGTAATGCTTCCATCTTTTCAAGATCTCTTCCCTGTTTGTCAAAACTAAATATAAACTAAATATAAAGCCGAACAGCAATTTAGATAATTGAGTTCTTCAGCTTTCCTTTTTAAGGCATTTCATCCTTGTGTTATTTTCATTATTTTATTTTCATTTGTGAAAATGGTGAAGGGACCAGATGAGCAGCCATTGAATCCAACTAATGAAGAGAAACTTCATTATTCAGTTGATAATCTGATGTACGGTTTATTCGAGGCACCAAAATGATGGAACAAAATCTCACTGTTTACGCTGCGGTAGGACCATGTGCAGTGATTCCATGTGACCACTGACACATGAGGAACATTTGAAGTTTGTTCACAGTGAGCACACCGAAAAACCAATTGACTTTTTGAATGACTCCGGAACAAGACTTCGGAAACAAAGGAGAAGTCAATAGCGCCCCTGTTCGAACGAGATGTTACACAACAATAACGTATACTAGTGGAGAGTTACGAATTGAGTCTCCCTTTGGCAAAGGAAGTCCGGTCACATAATGACGGGAAAAAGTTTTACGATACCATACAAGATAACAATAGAGCAAAGAAAGAACTTGCCAATTTCCCGCTGACCAATGACACGGTTCGCCGAGATGTCTGATGATATCGAATCCCAGTTAGTAGAAATTCTCAGAACGACATACTTTTCCCTCGCTCTTGATGAAACAATTATCTGTGATAGTGAGACTCTGTCGTTCGTTTACGCTAGATTTCATTACCAGTCAGAATTTGATAAAGAAATTTTATTTTTCAAATCATGGCTAATGAATACTACAGCTTAAAACATTTAATTTACAACGTGGTTAAGGATTATCCGGCCCGAATTAAATATTTGTTTCAAATATTGTTTCTACGGAAGCGGATGGAGGAACAAATGTGATGGGATGACGAGATGGTGTTTTGAAACCTTTAAAAGACCACAATCAAAGCATGCTAACTATTCATTGCGTCATACGTCTTGAGAATCAGGCTGCCAATAGCATCAGTACTGAGCGTCTTCAAACTTTGAAAAATGTTATCAAGGTTAGTAATTTTATCTAAGCCCATCCCAAAACTTAATGACTTTTCAAAGCGTTTTGCCAAGAATTAGAAGTGGGTTATGTCAGGCTGCTACTGTACAAAAAGGTATTACGGTCATCCACTGGAAAGAGTCTTGCAAGGCAAGCTGAACTTTTTAATATTGTGGTAGATTTCAGTGGTGATCAATTTGTTTTTTAATTTCTGAAATCTGGTAGATGGAAATGTTTGATTTTCTAATTGGCAGATATTTTTGAAAAATTGAATGCCTTGAATAGAGAGCTACAAGGCAAGCAAAAGCCTCTCTCTTTTTGTCTTTGGAATCAGCACCTTGAGATCAGAAGAAAATAGGTAAAGCATCTGATCAAAAGAAGAACGCTTCAACACTTTTTTCTCGGTGTAATTTCTCCATTTCTCGTGCATCTATTTTGTGTAAAAGTAGAAATAAATTCTATTTGTATGCAATACTACTTTGGAAAAGGTAAACAACGTGTCATGTAATACATGTAATGTATAATATACTGAATTTTTAAAAGTATATATTGTTAGGTAATATAAAATAGTATAAAGAATGAATATTTGAGTGTTACTTTAAATAGAAACCAGTAAAACGTCAAGAGAAAATGCGATGTCTAATAAACACATTCAATTTGGGGGAATTTTTACACTCAGAATGTTCAATTCAGAGTCATTTCTTAACAGGATCAGTGTTTTGTCCGATAAATATACCTTCAGATTAGGAGTAACATTTTCTCATTAGCAAGGTTTAAGTCCTTTTTCACTTTTTTAATCTAAGGTAACAGAACTTTTTCACTACGCTAATGTTTTTATTGAAACAAAAAAGAAAACTCTTGTCGTCCCCTGGTTTTAATAGAAGACACCTTTCCATTTTACCTTTGAAGATAATTTTCAATGGCTAAAGCTCACCACTCATGTTTTTTATCACAGTAAACGTTATACACCATTAATCTGTTCCTCTGGTAATAGGAATATTTTTTTAATCCTTGTTCAGCTATAGTCATCTAGCTGGCAGCTATAAATTTAGAAGAATTTTGGTCAAGATTGAACATGAGATCATTAGGAATTTCGTGAGGTTTTGTAAAAAAGGAAATATTATGAAAATATCGAGTGTAAACTTTTTCCCACAATGCACGCGTTTTGATGATAGGTCTTGGACTATTTGAATTACGGCGAGGCAATTTCATACAGTTAAAAAGTGATGTCATCCATTCCCTTGTAACTTGGAAATCCAGATACTCCCCATGCCCTTCCACATCAAAACGAACCAAACCAGCTAGAATGGCACGTACAGTATGGAAATTGATAACCTGCGTCCAACATTCTTATGTTTCTTATCATGATTCTCAACTTTGCATCAAGGTCAGATGATAGTTGAGTGAATCTTCTACGTTTTACATCAATCACAATATTTTCTTGCGTTAGTTCTTGAACCAACTGAGATTTGTATGATCAGATCTAGCCTCGAACGCTGCTTTCAGTAAATTGTGATTATTTTTTTTGGACAAAATATCTAACAATCTGTCTATTTCCATGCAAACTAGCATAACATAAGATGCGAGTCTTGTCTTTCTATGCATAATAAGCTCTTAATTATTTTTACCCACCAGATGCTCACTGTACCGAGTGGTAGACGGAAAATGATTACTTTAGCTTAATTAAAGTTTTATGTTGTTTTCATGTCTATCTACACTCTGAGCTGAAATCCGTCCATGTGCAAAAAAAATTTAAACTGTAAATAAAAGAGTACTTACGATAAATTTACTCTTTGTGGTGTAGCATTATTACCAGGAAAGATCTCTCCTGTTTTGGTTGGTCAGTTCCCTAAGGAATTATCAAGGTAAATTTGGTTTGCATTTTAGAAAGAAGAAAAAGTATCTTGAGTTGGGTAAATTCTAGGTCACAGACAGCCATTGCATCTTTTGCAATGGAGCTTAGAAATTTTAATCAATGTAACGACTGAATGGAGCAATAAAAAAAACATTCAAATATCAAAAGAAAAAATTGTCGAAAATCAAAGTCAAACATTGCAAAAATGTTAGCGTAAAAAAATCCGCCAAAGCATAAAGGCGGTCGAGTCGATGAAAAAATTCGGATACCAAAAGAAATAATGATGATAATGATTTGATTTTGTAATAGATGTTATTATGAGCAGTTAATTAACATTTTTTCTTATTGTACTGCTTAATTACATTCGCGTTTATTTTCCTGTAATAAGGTAAGACGATTTATTTGACTAGAAAGAGAAGTGCACTAATTTTATACTTATGTGGCTGATTTCTCAGCTATTTATATGAACTACTATATAAAATACTTAGTATTCTGAAATTAATAAAAGCCATACCATCTCTTGAAAAGCTTAAGTGAATGCTGTATACTAAGGCACTACAAAAACATTTGTCGTTCAACGTCTTGCAATGAATACCAAAAAATTGAGGAGGCAGGCCATAGTTTCACTATTAAAATAGTGAAAGTGTGGAAATAGTGAAGATTTGAGAAATTCTGCATGTGTAAGAGCTACTGTTCCAGAATAAGTCAGGGACAACTTATTTTTTGTATGTTTTCACTTTTTATAGCCATGCTTGTTAGTAGTACAAATTAGTTTTCTTGCAAGGGGCATGCCATCTTCTCTTTTCTTGAAATTTCGGTGTAAAATTTCCAAACATTAATTTCATCTTCTATTTTACTTTCTTTTTTAGAAATTAAAAGAGTTTTCACTAGTCCTTGACATTATTATCTCTTTGGTGAGTAATTATTTTTTTGTCTTTATTAAATTAAACAAGTTAAAATAAACCCAAAGGTTATGAAAAATGTTTCAGTTAATTCAATTTTTCGATAACTCCAAATTTTCTTAGAATAAAGGTTGCATAAAGTAAATAATATGAATAAGAATAAGATAAGATGGAGAAAAAGCATTCGTTCCGACAACCCCTGATGGGAAAAGTCGACTAAAAAAGAAAGAAAAGAAAGAAAGTGAAAGTGAAAAGAAAGGTCATTAAACAGATTTATCATACAGAAGACAAGCTGAGTAACTATTTAATCCAGAGAATTAAAGTTGGGGGGTTTCAATTCTTAAAACTCCTAGTTTTTACAACAAAATTAATATTGCTAGTATTATTTTGTATGTTCTGTCCTTTTTCTAAGAGTGTAGTTTTTCAGTTTCTGGTACATCTTCCTCTGTAAACAATTTTGATCACAATATTTTCCTTTTTTCATAGCAAACTGTAACTTCTCAAAAATACATTTCTGTCTATAGCTTTTAGTGGCGGTGACATATACACTTTAATTTTTATGCTACAGTCTTCATGTGGTATTAGATGAGAAAAAACTATTATCGTGTATGCTCGAGAGATATTAACAAGGAGAATAATTTGCTTTCTTTGTGTCTAAAAATGTTGACCTTTCCAAGTCCTTTCTAGTGACGGTAAAAGAAAACGTTTTACGAGTTTGAAACAGCTTAGTCTTTTTAAATTCTTGATTTTGAATATGTTTAAAGTAGGTTTTAAGTAATAGCATTGGCTACTTATAGACTAGTTATTTACAGACTGTTATTTTTACAATCACTCCTAACTCGTGCTTAAGGTAAAAGCGTCAAGTTTTGACTAACCAAACAGTCTAAGTTCACCTCATACAACTCAAAACAAAGTGGTTAATGAATTTGTTTTCTTCAATAAAGTCACTATTTTATTTGCGCAAATATTTTCTTTTCCAGAAATGTTATTATGAAAAGGCATTACGTCTGTGTTTACTTACCAAAATCATTAACTTACATACCACAAAGCTGATGTTTATTTGATGGGTCGACCTGAAGCCATGCAATATGGTGGAAGCAAAATATGACCTCGTATTATAAGGCTTTTTCGAACCCATTTCAAAGCCAGAGAATGTTGATTCATTTTGCTAATAATAAAATATTAAAGTTCATGAGAATATGCTTAAAATATAAGATGAGGTAAAAGAATATGATGAGTGAGATAATGAGCATAAGGAACCAGAACGAGCAAGCTGATGTCTATTGGCAGTATTTTGTTAAATATAATTGTTTTAAAAGTCTTGAAAATTCTAAAATTTATGGACCCAGAGAAAGCCATAGATGTAAAAGCTTTATCATGTCTTGAGTCACAAGCTTTTTGAGTCAAAAGATTACGACCCAAGACATGACAAAGCTCTTACATCTATGTTTTAAAAGTCTTGGAACTTAATTACTT
This sequence comes from Morbakka virulenta, assembly GCA_003991215.1. Taxonomy (NCBI): domain Eukaryota; kingdom Metazoa; phylum Cnidaria; class Cubozoa; order Carybdeida; family Carukiidae; genus Morbakka; species Morbakka virulenta. The sequence goes on along the minus strand of RDPX01000184.1, from coordinate 1,380,605 downwards.
CTTTTTTTTAATTTTATTTCAGTCGTGGAAAAACCATCAGTTAGCTTGGAATGAGACAAAATATCCTAATCTCACTGGCATTTCTACTTCAAAGAGTCGAGTATGGGTGCCACAGCTCCTGATTTTACCTGAGTATGTTTTAATTATCTTCTTAATACGAAGTAGCTGACAAATCATGTATTTTCCTGTATATTTGTAAAATATTTCTAACCTTTCTACTGTATTTTGTATCTTTCTACAAACCACTTCTCAACACCAATAAAATTTAGCAATTAAAATTAAAAAGTCATTAAGAACAATGTTTCAAAAATTGGTTTGAAAAAGCAACAGAGAGTTCATGTTAAACTTTTGTTTAAGATTTGTCTTTCAAATAGCTTTTAAATAGTAATAGAGCAGTGTTACTTGTTATTTTTATGGTGAAATAGTTATCCAGATTGCCCTCATTTATACTAAAATATGGATTTTGGATCTAATCTGGAAACAATTTTTCAGCTCGATAACTTTTACATCAAACTGAAATCATCAGTGAAAAATATGATATGTAGAAGGCAAAGTGCACTCAACTTTCCTATTGACATGATAATGTCCGATCATTGTATTTCTAATGATCTAGCAAATTCGAATACATTTTGTATACTATTTTGCTAGCAAATTGTCAGTTTACGCCTTTTTGTCATCTGTATCTACTTTCTGTTACCTCAAGATTTTTTGTAGAAAGTAAAAAATTTGTGTGTACAGAACTGGGTTGGAACAAGTGCCTATGGCTTCAATGACCACACCCGCCCAACCAGATAATTTTGCAACCTTATCTTTCACTTGAAATCCGCTTTCACGCCTCTGAATAGGGCATCCAAATAAAAAGTTAGATTGAAAAGTAATTTGGCTGAGAGCTTGGCACTGGTAGTTTCGGCGGTAGAATGTGTGGCCATGATAGCCAAAGCCACTGGCTCGAAGTCAGTTTATGAATATTACATTATATACTAGCAGCAGAATAATGCTTTCGATCAACTCCTGGTCTTTAGCTCAAGCGGTAAACACTACCCCTTCTTAGCTTTTCTTTATAGAGAAGCTCACAGTTAGCACTAAGTAAAATCCGGTTTCTTCGCCAATGAGAAGATATATCGCAAGTTCAAAAATAAATGTATTTAAAGAGATATTAATGTAATCAATAAATACATCAGTTCCTTTATTTGCAGTCATGCTCTTTTTCTTGAATTGCTGTTCACAGAGAATAAAAATTTTGAAGACATGTATTGTGCATAGATGTAAGAGCTTTATCGTGTCATGACCCGTAACCTTTTTCTGAGCTACATTTCGAGAGATACTTGTCCCATCCTCAGTCTAACGATGGGAGAAGTAGGAGAAGACGAGAGATACTTGTCCCATAGTCAGCCTGACCATGGAACAAGTATCTCTCGCAATGTAGCTCAGGAAAAACTTATGACTCAAGACATGATAAAGCTCTTACATCTATGGCTTCCTCTGAGTCCATAAAAAGTTTAGAGTTTTCAAGATGTATTGTGCAGCTTTGCAGTAATATAACGTGTTTTCCTTCACTGGAAAGAATTCCTTTTTATCACTTTATTGTAGAATTAATTTACTTCGAAAAAAGGTGATTTACAGTTCATTACATTTAGGACTTAAAACGCCCTCCATCAATTGGTTATTGTACTAAAATAACTTTTACATGATAAAGATACATTTTACTTTCTTTTCATATCTTTTAGTTCTCTGCATGTTAGCTAATGCATATTTAACACGACTATTAATGTTCCATTTTTAAGACATCCTTTTAGCTGCTTCAGGAAATTTGGAGCCAATGGGTTACGATCAGAAGAGATGTAACCAAAGTACAGTTTTTGTACTTATTACCCAGGAAGGGGTCTTGTGGTCTTGCTAGCTGACAGAACCTTTTCAGCTGCTCCCCTGGTATAACTTAAATAAAATAGTTGTTTTAGAAACAATATACCCTGGTCTTTTTAATTTATAGTAATAGGGTCTCCTTTAATGAAAGTGGCAAATATATTTAAAATGATTGATGCTTTTACCTTGATTTCAGACGATTGCAGATAACAGCCACCCAAGAAGATGAAAAAGTTTTTATTCGCCCTGATGGTGTTACAGAATGGGTTTTCCGTAGAACGATAAATAAAGAATGCAGATTTGGTTTGGAAGAATTTCCTAGAGATAGCCATACATGTAGTTTTTCAGTACATACACATACACCCGGCCATCTTGTTGACTTACAAGCAGTTCCAAGCCATGTGCCAGATATAAAAGATAATGGAGTATGGGGTGTAACAAAACTAACTAAAACTGTTGGTATTGACCCCTTCCTTCCTGATTATGGATACAAAGTACAAGTTTCCTTAAAACGCCATACTGGCTACTTCGTTAAGAAGCTTGTCAGGCCTCTAATGATAATGTCAGTTTTGCCGCTTATTGGAGTTTTCTGCCCACCTGATTCAGGTGAAAGGATTGGCTTTTCTGTTACGTCTCTCTTAACTTTAATAGTAACTTTACAGTACACACTTGAAAATTTACCGGAAAGTGCTCAAGATCCTGAATTGGTAACTGCTTCAGAAATAAGTCTTTTCATGATGTTGGCACATGTTATTATTTCATGCTTTGTGGTTTGGATTTTTTTCCGGAAACGAAATCCACCCAAGTGGCTAATACGTCTGTTTAGTACTAAAGTAATGAGTGTGTGCCTCCTTGGACCACCAGAAAAAGGACAACAAAGTTGTTGTGGTCAGCAAATTGGGGAAGCAGGAGGATCCTGCTCTCATAAAATTCAAGAAACCAGTTGGGTTTGGAGAAAATTAGCAATACTGCTGGACTGGTTGGGATTTTGTGCTTTCTTCTTGTTGTGGGTATCAAAGCTTTTACCTATTTATCTCTCAAAGCATTGAGATATAACATTAAAATATTTAACGATCATTTGTCATCATTGTAATCAAATTCTGAATGATTCATTCCATATTTGCAATAGCTAATATTTAACAGTTAATGAAAGGCTTCAGAGAAACCTCATTAAAGCAGTTAAATAATAGTCTACAGTCATGCATTTTGGATAAAGCAAGTTAATCTGCAAGGATTTAATTGATTGAATTTCCATCAACTGTTAGTTGATTGTTGTAAGCAGTATTACAGCAATCTTGCTGTCAATGCCTTATCATTTGTAAGGACAATTGATTTAATTAGACAAAGCAAGAAGTGATGTTTCAGTCTAGTTGAAATTACAAACTCTTCAAAAACGGTCCTTATTTAAAATTCCTATCACTCGCGTTTATTACAGACGCCTTGATAGTGAGTTGTATTTATTTTATATTTCATATTTATTTTCCACTTATTATTAGTTTTAGAAGATAATATTTTATATTTTAAGTACAGTAATTATACAATTAAGCACCGGAGGCTTATTTAGAACTCGCCCTTGAAGCTTATTCAAAAAACAGTTTTTTTAAGACGCAGTTTTTAATCTTGTATAAATGAATAATTAAATAAATTTGTATAAAATTAAGCCTGATGTTACCAGTAAACAAAATATATGGTATTTTTTGTACTCGGTAAGTTCTTCTTCTTCTTCTTCTTCTGACGTTTCACTTTTCAGAAGCCGTTGTAGCGAATGCGCCTTCCTCCTTCGGAAGCGGTCCTGCGTGTCCTCCTTCGTAATCTCTTTCAATACCATATATACTTTAATGCTATCACTCCATCTCTATTTGGACAGCTCTCTTCTATAGCATCCTGGAAGTTCCATTTGCATACACTTTTTTTCGTACTGTTCATCGCTTCTTTCCACATACCCAAACAATCTCAGCCGATACTACTGCAGCTTCCTTGAAGCCTTTGTAACATCCAAGTCCCTTCTAATCTTTTCATTCCTGCCCATGTCTTTTCTGGTGAAGCTCTTTTCCTGTTTGTGATTTTGTTCTGTTTGTTGCCTCTCTTCCTTTAGATTTTCCTCCTTCATCAGCTTTCCGAAGTACTTTTCCCACCTGTTCAAAACATCATGTTACTCTCTGAGAACAATGCCATATTTACCATTTATCATTTTGACCTGTTGGACGCCTCTAGATGCATTTTCTATCTGCTTTGCTGTTCTAATATTCTTTTACTGTAACTGTGCCAAGCTTTGTAGCATCCCTGTTTCCTCCTAAATATTTCTCAAACCTTTTTCGAACACTAACCAAGTTTTTTATCATCTTTTCTTTATTCTGAGGTCTTTTTCTGTACTTTGTCTACAAAAATTCTTGTTGTATTTGTCGTTTTTCCCAAAGTGACAATCTTCCCTAGCTAGTCTTGAAGATGAAACAGGAACCAAGGCTCAAATCGCTTGTCTTGTAATTTCCACCACCATAATGTAGATGGCTTCTTCTGTTCTTCCTGTAGTGTTGCTATCAGCTTTAGAGTGTATACCACAATTCAATGCTTGGTTGTAACTTATTCTCAAGGTAAAGGTTTAAAATCCATTACTTCCTTCAAATGATGTCTTCTGTAGAGAATGTGGTCGATCTGTGTGAAGGAATTCCCACTAGATTATGTTGCTCTACACTGATTTGCTTTCTTGAAGAATGTGTTTACGATTGTGAAATCAAATCTAGCTATCAGATTTATGATGATATCACCTGCACTGTTCGTCCTTCCAAACCCATGCCTTCCCATCACTCTTTTGTCTCCTTAAATTCGTTGGCCAGCATGCCCATTAAGGTCATCATCTACAAACAGCCAGTCTTGAACTGGGAGCTTGGTGACAGTTTTGTGCAGCTTCCTTCAGAAATTCTTTTTCTCGGCCTCTTCACGTCTTTCCTGTGGACCGTATGCACTCATCACACAGAAGTGTACTCCATTTATTTCCAGTCTCATAGATATCAACCTGTCTAATATCCTCTCCGCTATAAGTACTCCTGATACCTGGCTTTTGCCAAATATGATGCCCAGTCCATTTCGTGCTGTGTTGCAGCCATGATAATACAATTTGTAGCCTGCTTCAATTTCTCTAGCCTTGGACCCTTTCCATTTTGTTCCTTACACACAAAATATCTTTAGCTTCCTCTTTACCATTCCCCTTGCCATTCTGATACTCTGATACTTCTTTTATTTCTTTTTCCCTTCCTGTCTGTCTCCGGCTTTCTTGCCTCCTCGTTGTTTACTTTTTGTTTGACCTGTACCGTAATTTTCATTACCATGTCCTATCTCCAGCCAAAGACGGTCGTTATTGATCGTGGTCTCGACCGATCTGGTATGAAAGTTGATTGTATTGCCATTCGCTCATTAAATTAATTTTTAAAGGAAAAGCTTTTCCTTAATTTAAGTAAAGTTGTGCTTATATTGAGCATATTACACTTTGTCGGTTGTCTGTTTTTGGTGAATCTAATGGAATATCATAATGGAGCTTATTTGAGAGAAATGTTTATTCAAAATTTAGCCCTTAACTGTTGCCATTATTGGAGAGGAGGAACTATTTATTATAAATTCGCTTAATCCAATTATTTCAATAGTTTCTATCAAGAGTGAAATTTGCTTTTCATTCAGATTTTTCCAAAACGGCTTGTATATTTCAAACACCTACTTGACATATTTTTGTCTGATATCTAGGGCATTTTGTACGAGAGTACTGTTCTGGTTAAAAGAATAGCTGATTATGCTTTGCAAATGTACCCTTTTCCTTGTTCACTTTTTCTGAGCATTTCATATAATTGTCTAAATTGGCATCGATATCGTTATTGTGTTTATATCTTTTAGAAGATAAAAAATTGTCTTCTCTTTTTTGGTTTGCCAAGCCCTCAGTTTTCCCTAATAGGGATTTACCATGAGATTTTTGTCCAAGAGTCAAAAAAAGATTTGGGGGACATATCTTTTTGTTGACTTACTGAAAAATGGATAACCATAAATTCTAGTATTTTATGGGTTATTCAATAGTTTATTCAATGTACTGTTTACACTCTCTAATTTAGGTTTGACGTAAAAGACACTGCAATGAAAGTGCTTCATGTAGAGAGTCATTCAGTATTCAGTCTTTCACCAGTACCGAATCCTGACAGCAACAATTAAACTGCGAGAAATAGCTTTTCCAAAATCATTTGCAGATCAATTTACTATACATAAACAAAACAAATAGCTTAGCCAGGTATTTTGTGCAATTGGATTTTTTTTCTATTTCATAGTGGATATTATTCTATATATACAACCGATTTTAAGCTGCAGTTGGCAAAACTCTTGATATCAAACTGCATTCCGGGAAATACTCCTCTAATCTAATTGGCTTTTGGTACTAAAAACAAGTTTGCCCACAGTTGTGTTACGG
>RDPX01000184.1:1316938-1362361 GCA_003991215.1 Morbakka virulenta | reverse complement strand
TATTGTCGGAGCTTCTAATGCGTCCTCTCAAGGTTTCTAAAGGTCGTTGAATAATTTTTACAATAGGAATGACCATATCCCTCGTATTTGACGATTCCACATTATACTTAGCCGAGAACTGATTTCAGGAGCGTGTCCATATGATATGAGAGTTCGTTTTCTTTTTATGAAAAAGGGAAAATGTTAATCAATTGATGTACTCATTCTATTACAATTCCATTGAATCTGTTCTTTGTGTGGATATGTGGACGCATTTATTATGTATTCCTTTGCTGTGCTAGGTAGCTGACCCTGGCAGAAGTCAGCCCATCAAAAAAGCGCAATAAATAAATCCTCAACTTTTCACATTTTGTTAGATTTTTGCGGTATTGAGTAATCTACCCTAGAAAAGAAAATCAGTACCTGGGAGTTAATTTTTATCTTGCAAGATTTGCCAAAACGTCTTGAATGTCCAGTTTTTCTTCAGCGCACGAGTAAAATGTCAGTGAAACGCAGTGACACTGAATAAAATCAGTGTCACTGCGGACGTCTTTCCTGTGTAAAGCCTCAAGGTCTGGGCAGCCTGCAAGCCAGGTGTCTGTATGTTTAAAGTTGTTGTCGCCCATGCATTGTTGTAAGCAGAGGTCCTACGCCAATGGCGTCCATATGTATATCGAGATACACTTGTATAAATTTCTTTTGTGTGCATGTTTAAGAGGAATAGGCGTGTTCATTTCACTGAAACAACAAAATTTTGGCACATTCATGTCTTTATTTTCACATTTTCCTTGACTGGTATTCTTTCAGCCAGGTGATTGTTTTGGATTTTTTCTATTTGCCTGTGATTTCTTCGTGGAAATCTATTTTATTTCTTGATGGGCTTGTCAGGTGTAATAAATAATTACAATGAATCTATCTACCCTTTGTGCTTCTATGCATTTACTCTCTTTTCTAGACTTACTGCTGTCCACTGCTATATCCCTTATTTATCTCGGAACAATTATATGCTAGGTTAGAGTGAAATGTATTAATTTACAGCAGTCGTCCTTAGATAGCTAAATGTAAAATCGAGGATTGATTGGGAATTGTGTCGCTCTTACAGCAATGCATATTGTGCTCGTGTGTCTGTAATTAAAGTACACTTGTATGCAAGACGAGTATTGTGAGCAAAGGTGCTGTGAGAGGAACACGACGTTATTTTGAGCTATCTCGGGCACGAATTCTGAAAGTTAAAGGACCATAAGATTTAGTAAATATGGTTAAAGCACAGAAACAGTAGAAGCTCGTGCTTTGTAGAGACAAATCCCGGGGAAGCTTAGTCTGACAAGGAGATACTACATGTTACGTGCACATAGAAAAGAACATTAGGATTGTGTCGCTTTTACAGCACTATGCCTCTTTTTTATATTTTGCACACATGTTAATAACAAATGCACGTATGTACACCAAATATTGTGAGCAATAGTGAGGACAACCCCAGAAACAATGCAATTAGCTTTTAGACATGTTGCGCCGGTCAACATGGGCCTTTAAGGTTTAGCATTTATCCTTTAGATTGCTCTAAATAACATCAAGGAATATGTTGCTGTTAAAGTAATGCTGCTCATGACATGATATTTTGATGGAACGTTTGTAATGAAAATATCATGTGCAACAGTGCTACAAGAGGAACACGAATCCTCAAAGTTTTTGGAATATCTCGAGGGCGAATACTGTACCTTAATGGAAATCCTTCTGAAAGCTCAATAATATGAATGCCCGTCAGTCCTGCAACATGATAGTAGGCTTTCCATCTATGTAGCAAAAGTGCACATATACCGACTCAGGTATAATTAGCAACAGTGCTGTGCCACCCCCACAATCCCCAGACTGAGCAGCTGTTTGAGGAACAGATTGTACTGTCATAATATTTGCAAAATAACCCCTAGTGCTGTGTTGTTGATACAACACTCTCGATGTTTGATGACATGTGCTTCTTCATTATAACAATGTATGGCAAATTGAAATATCACAATTTGCAGTAGTTTTCTTTCTAATAGCAGGCTACATAGATGTGTGCCGCTAAACTGATAGCAATGCATAATAATTGTATTGATAAAGGGAGAACATTCAGGACTCGAGGCCTACTTGAAATCTGCAAAACTGAATAACCATGTAGTTTTACACTTGCACACTAACAACCGTACATTATTGACGGTAAAATTGCGTTTCACTTTATGAGACACCTAAAATATAAACAGAACTGTGGTATTTTGCAAAGCTGAAGTTGCGTGTTTCATTTCCAGCCAGGCAGTTTTAATGCTGGACGGGTTTATTGATGGTTAAATAGGGTTTCCTGTATTCTGCCAGACAACTTAGACCTTAGACCTTAGGTCCTCCCATTCTGAGCAGGATATAGGGCAGCGAGACTTCTCCATCGTCTACGGTCATCAGCCACAGCTTGAGCGGTTCTGAGTGACAGCCCTTGTGCGTTCAAGTCGTCCCTGAAAGTAGCTTGTCACGTCCTCACAGGTCTGCCACGCCTTTTGTTTCCTTCCTTTGGTCTCCATTCAATTGCTTGTTTTGCAAATCTGTTGGGTGGTAATCTTAAGATATGTCCTGCTAGCTTCCATCGTCTCTTTTCTACAATCTTGTGCAACGGTTCTTGTTCTCTTCTTCTATACATCTCCTCATTGGTGATCATATCCCTCCATGTGACACCTAGGATTCTCCTCAGATTCCGCGTGTGGAACGAATCCAGCTTTCTCTCTAGCTTCTTAGTTGTTTTCCATGTTTCACTAGCGTATAATGCTGTAGAGACAACTATGGCCATGTATAGTTTGATCTTTGTTTTCATGTTGATTTGTCGTGATTTCCAGATATGGCTCATTGTTCTGAAGGTTGCACCGGCTTTACCTAGTCTGGCATTTAAGTCTGTTTCTACTTCACCTGACTCGGTCAAATAACTGCCAAGATACGGAAACTTTTCTACTTCTTCTAGTGGATTTCCATTGACAGTCAATTGCTGTATTTGGTGATTTTTCACCTTCCTGATCTTACTTTTTCCTTCATTTATCCGTAATCCTACTTTGGCACTTTCAAGTTTAAGTTGATCTGTTATCTGTTGACACTTCGTGACATCTTGGGCTACTAAAGCTATATCATCTGCAAAATCGACGTCTGTCAGCTTTCTATCATCCTTCCACGGTATTCCAAAACTTTCATCATTCATTGTTCTTCCCATTACAAAATGTAAGCATATTATAAATAGAAAAGGGGACAGTATGCAACCTTGTCTAACTCCCGAGAACAATTCGAACTCCTATGTCATTCCAGAGTTTGTTCTAACGATACACATTGGATTATTGTAAAATGACTTCATGCGAGTAATGATCTTTTCTGGTATGCCATACACTTTCAAAATTTTCCACAACGTTTCTCTGTGAATACTGTCAAAAGCTTTACGAAAGTCTATAAAGTCAACATTTGGTACAAAATAGTCATTGATGGTTCAATAGAGTTTTTATTTATTTAGCCGGCAGACGGTCAAATACGAAAAAACTCTATTCTACCGTCTTTTAATTGGTCAATGACGGCAGAAGAGGTTTTGGTTTATTTAGCCGCCAGAAACAACGGAAACGTGGCATGTCACGTGACTTTAACAGATCAACCAATGAAATTTTACTTAATTTTAGCTTTACTTAATTTTTACATTATGGAACTTGAGTTTTGGTCGACTTGCCAAAACCCGTTTTTCAATCCAGCAAGTCACTAGTCTTCAGGGATATTCCAAAACTCCTTTTACAAGTTAGTTTTAACGTACTGTTTACAATATGTCAAGCACTACAGCCTCTTGCGAATAAGAGATGCAAATACTTTTGACAGTACAAGCTGTACCGTTATTGATCAGCAGGTTAAATAATAATTATATATTATAATAATAAATATAAAAAATAATAATAATTATCATCATCTGTATTGTTATTATTTTTTTATATACGTGTTTTGTCTCGGTTCACATTTGCACACTAATAAATATCAAGCTTGGTATCACAGACTTACCAAGTCAGTGGGTTTACCTTACTAAGTTTCCATGTAAAAGCTTATATAGCACACATGGCTTTTCAAGGGAAAGAGTACCAGAGCATAATCATTAATTGCCAGGACGGTTAGGCTCTTTCCAGAAGGATAGGGTATTTAGGCAATCCAAATGTCTTACCTGGAGGCTCGAGTTTACCCTTAACTCTTCGAGTAAACTGGTTTACCTCAACTGAATATGTGCATAGCGTCGGTCACAAGATCACATGGTGCTTTGTTAATTTGTGATTTTTACCGTATTGCATGCATTTAGTTATGATGCATTAGCCTGGTTTGCACTTATCAGACTGGTTGTCATGATGGGTCTGTCGGCTTTTTTATATAATACTTCGGGGTCACTTTGATGACACGTGTTGCTACACCACTCGATAATAATAAAATAATAGCAATAAATATAATAATAATAATAATAATAATTAATAATTTTTTTTTAGTTTTTACCTCATTTTCCCCCAGCAATTGGGGCTCAGACGGTGCCCTTCAGAGGGACTTTAATTTGACAGTCAAGAATTTCTTGGCCGGATGCCCTTCCTGACGCCAACCAATGGCTTTTTCTCTTGTGAATTTGCAAAGTTCCAAATTCTACTCGACAACTCGGGGAATCGAACCCAGAACTATTGGTTACTGTGCAGTTGCACTAACCATTAAGCCACGGCTCCTCAATAATAATAATAATAATAATATGATAGTGATTCGTAATGGTCCAGACGAAACTGTAGGTTCTGTATCAAAAGAACTGAAACCACTGACCATCTCTTCTCAGGCTGTTCCATCTTAGCGCCAAATGAGTATACCAACAGACACAATCGCGTTGGTCAAAATATACACTTGAAAATCTGTACTCACTATGAGATCGAAGCAACATAAACCTCTACCTTTATTTGATATGCCAAACGTGACTATTCTATAGGACTTCCCGGTAAGAACGGAGAAAACCATACAAGCTAGTAGGCCGGACATTGTTATCAAGGAGAAGCTGACTAAGACATGTAAAATGATTGATATGTGTGTACCATCTGACAACAATGTATCTGCAAAAGAATTTGAAAAACCCAGTAATTCGGAAGACCCTGAAATTGAAGTATCAAGGATGTGGAAAATAAAAACAAAAATAAATAAATAGCACTGCCTATATCATTAGAAGAACTCCTTCAGTCTGACAAAAATCAATGACTGCTATAAATCAAATACTGTAATATAATGAATAATAATATAATGAATTTATCACTTTTACTTTCATTCCAAATTGAAATAATTTTACTTAATAATTTTGAACCATTTTTTTTGCCTTTTCATATTTTTACATTTTATACAATTTCTTACACATAACTTAATACTCAAAAAAGAGAACGTCAAGGAAGCATACATGTACGAAAGGCCTGGTACCCTAGGTTATTGGTAATAACCAGGTGCTATGAAGTTCTCAAACAACAGTACTTATTTAAAAAATAGATTAGATAATAAGACAGTAATAATAAGAATAATGAACTGCTACACGAGTAAAGTTATTACAAACTTCTTCAGTGGAAATGGGAAACTGTTCTTATGGATAGCGAAACGATGATTCAAAAAGTCTTTTGGGATTTCATTTAAAGTGCGGATCAGCAATGGTTGATTAACCTCCATTAACAGTTTTTTAATGTATGCATATATACCTCCATTTTAAAGAGGTATATCTGCATGCAGGTATATTATGTTCAACCTTTGATATAGCACCAAGTCTGGAACTGAGTTACTTAAAAATGGAAAATTTGGACAAATTGCAAATCGCCTTTAATTCTTTATGCCCCTAGTGTGATATTGATTTGTGGCTAAGCTTTTTTATTTTTGTGTAGGCTCTTTTTTTTTGATTTGCATAATACTACCAATAATAATAATAGACTGTCCAGCTATTACAGAAAGGATGCCTCCTTGGATCAGTTAGTTAATTAGAAAAGTACTTAACATCTCAGAAAAAGAAGAAGAACGAGATTTTTGACATAATAATAACGAAAATGGTAGGGACAACGGTGATTAATTATACCTCAAATACTCTGACAACTATGGCTTTGATAAAAGAGTCTGTTACAGCTTTCCTAACTTCAGTTTAAAACCAGTATCTCTCGAAACGTAGCTGAGTAAAAGCTTACGACTCACGATATGATAAAAAATATTATATAAAAATGGCTTTCACTCAGTCCATAAATTCAAGAACTTTAAACAGTATCTTTCATTTGCTAGATAAATGCTGTATTACAGTATGTATATATATATATATATATATATATATATATATATATATATANTCTCAGAAAAAGAAGAAGAACGAGATTTTTGACATAATAATAACGAAAATGGTAGGGACAACGGTGATTAATTATACCTCAAATACTCTGACAACTATGGCTTTGATAAAAGAGTCTGTTACAGCTTTCCTAACTTCAGTTTAAAACCAGTATCTCTCGAAACGTAGCTGAGTAAAAGCTTACGACTCACGATATGATAAAAAATATTATATAAAAATGGCTTAAACTCAGTCCATAAATTCAAGAACTTTAAACAGTATCTTTCATTTGCTAGATAAATGCTGTATTACAGTATATATATATTTATATATATATATATATAGTGTGTAGGATATACTGTTGATGTGATTGCTGCATTGCAAGGAATGGATTGTTTCTTTTATTTTTCTTGATGTTGTGTTGCTTTCCTTGTCTGTAATCTTTTTTTTTCAGTCAAAGGTATAATCCTAGCCGAACACTGCTGGACACAGGAAACGTAGCTCGGAAAAAGCTCATAATTTATGGCATGATAAAGTTCTTACATTTATGGTCTTCTTGAGTCCATAAAGTGCAGAACAGAAGTGTTATTGTTCAAGGATTAATGTATAGTCAAAACATTGCTTCTTTTATTTTTACAACACAATCAACTTTGGACGCATAATTATCCCCACAGCGAGACACTTATTCTGTATTTTGAATTTGAAAACATTTGTTAATTGATTTAATTAATCACTAGCAGCTGTTTCCTGTTAGATATACTTTGATTGAGACTAGCAGCGTTACACAATTACATGTATTTTGGCTGTTCGTTAATTAAGATTCAGTAGAGAAAATTCTACTATTTCAACCTTTGTTTCTGGTCAGAACTTCGGTGGCGAAGAGAGAACACACTGATTCCAAGAAAAAAGTTTCCTGTGAGTAATCTGGAAAGTAAAATATCAACCAGTGATGCTCTGTGTAATTCTATTAATCTTCTGCATAGGATCAGGTCAGTCTTTTTTACTGTTTTCACTCTTTCTGTCAGCTTAGCAATTATTTCGCATAAAAACACAGAAGGCAGTAATTTTATCAATAAAACGGACTATTTTTGCACAAAATTTCGGTAATTTTTTTAAATAATAAAAGTATCTTCTTAAAAGTCTACCTTTGAGCAAAGAAAGTTTTTTTTCAGTTTCTTGTCAACAAGTAGATGTAAGAAAGCTCTGAACTTAACTATCAAATAACATAACTGTATTAATTAAGTACTAACTTATTTGACAGATCCTTTTAAGTTATAACATGGAAAATAGTACTTTCATGAATATATATTGCAACATATATTGCATTTTTAGATGAATATATTGACGTAAAGAAAGACAATGGTTATCTAAGTATAATAGCTTAGTGATTTTATTCTCTTGAAATAAGTAAGTCTCCTGTCTCAAACCTCAGCCACATACCTGGAAGTACTCCTCTTAATTTGTTTCTTCCATATTATAAAAGGCAAGCTACCAAGTTTACACATGTTTTCGGAAGTTGAATCGTAAGAGAAATGTAAGATTTAAAAACCACTTAAATGTAAATTATTCAGGAAAATGTAGTAAAATGCGCAAAATATACTGCAAAAAAACCGCCCTAGATCTTAATGATTACCGCTCACTGCGGCTGCATGATCAGTCTCTCGCTGTTCACCAGGAAAGTTATGAAAGATCGAGAAATAAAAGCTTTAAATTATGAGAAGTGATGTAAAGTGTGAAGTGTAAACAAGGAGTAGCGTGTAACCCTTTATCCTGAAATGGCTTCTTGGCTTGCTAAGGGCCTACCTCCTATATAACAAAACCACAAAAAGGAATAAAACTTTCAGAAAGGAAGAAATCACAAGTGGGCAACAGCAACACCATTGGACAAAAACAATATTATTGCACAGTGTCCCACACCATTAAAAAAGATCTAACCTGAAGATTAAAGGCCTAGCGTGGTAGCTTTTTCATACCTTTCTTTGATTTAAAAATGTTTTTGATGAACACTGCGAGATGTAAACTGGAGCAGAAAAATTCTACCAGAATCTCAACGTTGTGTTTTTTTACCTTAAGATAAATTGTGAAAGTGTGCAGCAACATATATCATGTTTGATACAAAAATTAAAGTCTTCAGTGTCATTTTGAATCGAAGTTTTACAATAATGCATTTGACGCGTAAATTTTTAGCAACGAAAGTGTCCCAAAATTTCTACATTTTGTCAGTTCATCTTCTCTTGTTCGTGTATCATCATAATGCATATAACTTTTATTGATATCAATACCTGTCTTATTCTTATTAATGGTAATGTATCCAATTGTGTAAGTTCCGCAAAAGAATTGCATAAACATCTTCATATTATTTGTAATGGATATCCAAAACATGCGTTAAAAGCTATCTCTACATTACACATTTATTGTATTAAAATTATCACCGGTTCTATCGTTTTCAATAGAACTTCCAATGATATTTATTTGATTTCGTGGTCATCTTTTAAAATGGGTCCGCAAGCGAAATTTATGCCGTTCACATTTTATCTCAAGGCTTTGTAGGTTAGCCATTACTTTACTTAACAGTAGATTATGCCTTGGCTCCATTAGTTATACGGGATTGAATTTTGTAAGAAACTTTAGTAGGTCTCCAATATTAAAGCATTTTTGCAAAATTCAATTACTGAGTATTGGGTTTTTTCAGTTCCTTACCATTAAAAGTTTATCAATATGCTCTCAAGTTAGATTTGACGAGTACAAATATGTATCAATTGAATCAAGCACATTTAATTAAGGTAAACCATGGTAGTAACTGTTGTATTCTCAGTGGCAAATACCAAAGAGAACAAAAACACTTAAGACATATATACAACATCCCCCTTTTAAAACCTGAAAAGCTTAAATAATAAATTTCCAAAACTTAAAATTTTCACTCATTTCGTAGACAGCTCCACTAATCATTATAATTAATTGGTTCCTTTTGTTCATTCTTTCGATCAAACCTGGAGTATCCCAAATTTTAAAAATATTTTCTCACTCAGTGTTTTCCATGTGGGATCATCCAAATTGCTATATTTTCCTACTGACGCATAATATAGTATTGTTTTGGTAATAGGACAAGAGAGGTTAACTCCAAAGTTGGCAGGTATACACACCTCATGGAAATGCAGGACAGAGATTGTACATAATATACGAATAAAAACATCCCATTTCTACAAATTACTCTCTCGTTATCCATTTAAAAATCCTCAGGATCTAGGTAAAGTTTATGAGTGTATATTCTCCCAAGGACAATTCTTTAGACACCTTGTCTTAAAAAAAGCTACATTGTCCGATGCAATGTTTAACAGGTGTAACGCTACGCAAAGTGGAATATTTTAACGGCACTGCATTTCCTTTACTATTATTTCAATATCAGACCTTGCAATACCATTGGAAATTCATTAATGAAACTTTAAATTTTTTTTTGGGGGGAGGGGAGGGGATGTTTATTCTGACAATGCCTGTTCCACACAGTTAAGGTACAGCCGTTAATAGTTTAGTCACGCGTCACCTTGATGCTAATTATTTTGTTCGTTAGTCTTGCGTTTGAATATGGAGCTACCCGCAAAGAGATTAAATAATTTTAACGCGCTACACTTCTTTTTCTTAAGCTACACAAAATTCCGTAACAATTTTGTCCTTTCTTCCGACAAAATCTGCATCAAATAAACTAATTTCTCGTACCTGGTGAATCTTGTGCACTATCTGCACGAACCTTTGTTCGGGTAATAATACGGTTAATTTCCTACGTACCCTTTAACTATAAGGATTTCATTATCTGTGTTGCACTTTTCCTTGATCAGTATATTTCAATGGCAACGGTCTCTCGCTCACTTTATCGCTCACAATCATAACATTGAGCTCAAAAATTACATTTTGACTTTAAAGGTTAAGCTCTGTTAAAAAATTATCAATCAAGTCACTCAATTTTCGTTCTGTCAATTGAAAATGCGTACCTCTTGCAACATACTCATCTTCCTTTTCAGAAACATTGGACAAAAAAGATAGGCTTTCCGATTCTTCAAGAGATTAAATTTTTAAAGTACACAGTTTAATGGGTACAGATACTAAAGTTATATGTGTTATGTAAAAACTCATTTACAAATTTATGGCAGATGCAGGCAGTCTTAACAGGATGCTTGAACTACAACTTTTACCATAACGCTTGGTAATGTAAATGGATTAAACTTTTCTCATTCTTGTTAATCCTGAATTTTTCGTATTTCTACTTTTATGCTGTTTTCCAACAATCGCCAAAACAGCAAGCCAGTTTGCCTTTCGGTCACTGCATAGACGTGACAAACATCTTCCCCCTTTTTAGGGAATAATTCTATTTTCATAAAAACAGGAGTTAAAGAAAAGAATTTACAAAAGATGTCACTGATTGGGAGAGGCAGGGTTTTGAGAAAAGTTCTGTGTTAAGAAGTTGGTGTTCACGATGAGGCTTTTGCTGACATATAATTTTCCCTCAAAGTCCAAGCTAACCCCCCCCACACACACACACACACACACACACACACACTTCCTAAAAAAATAATATCTTGTCAATTTTGGAAGTATTATTATGATTATTATTGCATTAATTTAATATTAACTTAATGCAACCTTTTTTTCTCACGTCATATTGGAATTTTCTTCGATTGTAATGCAGTTGGAATAGTGTTTAGAATTCATTTACTTGAACTAAACTAAGTCTTAAAAACAATATGATTTTTCAGGTGTAATGTAGCCCATGTACTACTTTATCAATTGAGACCAAATAGAGGACGTTTAAAAGACTCCGTCCACAAACTCAATTTTCTTTAACTAATGAACAATGTAATGGATGACTATAACAAAAAATTTAACATCAATTCTTACTGTGAGAAAAAACAGGTAACAGATAGTGAACCAGACATGACTAGAATTTAAACAAAGAAATTAACCACACTATTACTTGGAGAAGCCAAAACAGCACTGGCTTAATTACTAATATTATTATGATGATAAATATTAATACAGGATACTTATGCCAGTATTAAACTACTATTATCATACAAGTCCTATCAAATAAAAATAAAAATTTACAATTAAACAAATATGGAGGTTTAAATAAAAGTATGGATCTATTTTTTTAATACATCTGAAACAATTAAAAATTCTCTTTGACTTTTTGGTTATATATTTTGGCACCTGCGAAAGCGAATGACGTTCGATATATTTCTAATTTCACAAGTGGTAGTCTCAAAAGGAAGTTATTGTTTCGAGTGTTTCTCGTATGTTTCATAAGTTTGAAATACCCTTTAATATCATCGCACACTCCCTCGTTTAAACACTTCTTCACGTCTATACATGCACTCTGGAACAGTCTCTGTTGGGCGGATTGGACACAGATGTTGTCCACCAGACATTTGTATCTATCTTCGAGTGATGCTAGCTCGCTCTTTTGGGTCTCTGTCAGAGTAAGGTGAAGCTTACCCCAATACTTTATTGGTGGTAAAATAGTTTCGAAAATCTTCTGAGTCGCTTGGATTGTGAGTAAGGGTCGTATCTTATATAACACTTCGAATCGCGGCTCGTTTGAACTTCACTGTTAAGTCTTCAGTTAGGGAGAGTGTAATGTCCAAAACATTTCCCAGGTAGAGATGTCGTTCTGTTTCATATATATTATTACCAGTTCATTGTGCTCTGCAGAAATTTGAAAGCGTCTCTAAATCTTTGTTAAGACAATTGTTGATAACGTCAATGTCCTTGCTTGCATAGTAAAGAACGGTATCATCTGCATACAATGGTTACTACAGTTGCACCGTAACCAAGAGATTCCGGGTTCCATTTCCAGGGCGGGAAAAAAGAATTTGGAACTTTACAAAAGAAAAAGCCATTGGTTGGCCTCAGGAAGGGCATCCGGCTACGAAATTCCTCACTGCCAAAACAAAGTCCCTCTGAAAGGCACAGTCTAAGCCACAATTACTGGGGGGAAATGGTTTTGAAACCCAAAAAAATTGATTTAAACAAACCACAACAAAAGCAATATTTCAATCACCTATCTGCCAAACAGTTACCGGCCTTGAAAATAAAAAAGTAAATATGAAGAAAGAAACTAAAGATCAAAATGCTTCTGTCAACCCTTGTGATAGCAGAAAGTGAAAGGACTTAAACATAGACTTAAAAAGTCTTGCATTTACTCACCACAATCGATTAATTTATTTGTGAAATGATGAGATAATTATGAATCAAAATGTAATCAACGTGAAGAGTTAATCAATCTCATAACTTGATAACAATTAGCAACTCACTAAGGGATGTGCTGGACTAACAATATAGGAATAAACCTAACTGTACAAAGTTAATTGTTTCAATTTTGTGAAATTTGTTGCCTGCAGCGGAGAAGATTTGTTTATTCAAAAAACTCCATTTGATGCAAAGTATGTAAATGCCCGTCCTGTAGGTTTCAAATTATCAACATCATCCTCCTCCTCTCGGTGCCTTGTCCGATGCGGATGTTGGCGATCATGGTCTTCCATCGTTCTCTTTTACTTGTTGTCCTGATCAATTGGGTCTCGGTGATGTCCAGCCATTTGGAAAGGCTTCCTGTGTACGTGAGTCGCGGTCTTCCTTTTGAACGTCTACCATCCAATTTCTTCGTTTTGACAATGTTCTCTATTTGTCCTTTCCTCATCATGTGTCGGAAAAATCTGGCCTGTCTGTCTCTGATGGTATATAGCATTGTTCTTTGCGTTCCGGCTCTGCACAATACTTCGTTGTTTGAGATGTGTTGGGTCCATGATATCTCCGGAATTCTTCTATGAAACCACATTTCGGTTACCTTGATCTTTTTTCCATCATAGGAGATATAGTCCAACATTCGCTACCGCATGTAAGAATGGGATACACACAGCAGTTAAGAATCTTGATCTTGAGACTCGTATTGAGTTTTCTATTCTTATGTATTCTTCTCGGGTTTTGGAAGGCATTCTTTGATATGACTATCCTTTTTATTTCTTCCTTGCATTTCCCGTCCAATGTTATTGTGCTGCCCAGGTAATTAAAGCACTGTACTTGTTTGATTGTTTCAGTTCTTATGAGCAATTCGCACTTTGAGGCAATCCTTTTCTTGCTGATTACCATGCATTAATGGTCTTAAATACAGCAATAAAATGAAAATTTAGAGAAAAAATTCGTAGTTTCGAGTTAAAACGTATAAGGTTTAAGACTTAGTAGGCAAAGAGTTTTGCTTCAAATGAATTAAACAATTGTTGACACTAAAGCTAAATATTCTCTACATCTTGTAAAGAAAGATGTGTAGAAAAATTAAATCCAGCAATAAGGTAAAAAGAGTGAAGCCATTGTTTGTAGTCACAAGAGTTAAATAATATATATAACAAACAACAAATGATAAGTTTCATACCGCAAATGGAACCCAAATAAAAAAGGGGCTGGTATTACGCAACAAAAAATTTTGGATGCAATACATCCCATCATCACCTTTTTAACTGAAAATATAATATAATTAGGTGTGATGCTAGCAAACATGTTTTATCACAGTTTTGAATTTGGACACCATATTAGTAGTAGCAGTAGTAGTAGAAGTAGTAGTAGTAGTAGTAGTAGTAGTAGTAGACGTAGTAGTAGTAGTAGTAGTAGTAGTAGTAGTAGCAGTAGTAGTAGTCGTAGTAAATGAAATACCAGTAATAGTAGTTAAGTAGTTTTGGTAATAGTAGCAATAGTAGTAGTAGTAGTAGACTAAAAGCCCTAGTGTCTGCCAGTTTACTTAATTTTTTTATGCTCTTTTGGTTTATCTGCTCCTATTTTTGTTTTCAGCAAGTGGAAGGAAAATCCTTCCAGAGAATGAACTTCGAAACGAAATCTTTAATAAATACAATCCAGAGGTATACCCACAGCCACTTGATGGGACCCCATTAAACATTAACATTTCAATAGTCGTCAGAGATATACCTGTCGTGGTAAGTTCCTTTTTAAATGATTTTTGACTGTTGTAAAAGTATAACAAACCAAGTCTTATTGGCTTCCTTGCTGAATATAAGAGTGTCAACAACAGAGATTGATAGTTAATAATTTTATTCCAAGGTTATCCAGTCATGATCGATTGTTTCAGGAGAACTAACTCTTGGCAAGGAAGAATGCCTTAGCATTAATGTTTTATCTGAAGGGTTCTACCAGAGGCACATTTAATTTGTTTGTATACCTTACGAAAGCCATTGGCAATCGTAACAACAGAACTTTCTCTATTAGGTGTATGCAAAATCAACTGGCAATCTCTTTCAACTAATATTCTTTCAGACAGGCCACACGTAACCTTTTCTCTCCCTCTACATATTTCTCTCTTATCATCCAGCACTTCCTTCTTTTATATTTATTTCTTCTTTCTATTTATTTCTTCTTGTAATATGACCAAAGAATCTTGTCTGCTCTGATCGAACTGTGCCCATCTTTGTTTTTTCAAGACTGCCGCTTTGAAGATGTGTTCATTGGTTTTGTTCTCCATCCGCCTTAATTAACCCCCCCCCCCTCCCAAAAAAAGAAAACCAAACCAAACCCAATAGCTTAGCAGCTAAACAACGAAGACTTATTGTGTACGCTTGAATGTGGCATGTTTTGTGATCATGGTAGTATGGGCTCCGGGTATTAAATTTGAAATGTTAAAGAAATAGCTAGACGAAAGAAAGCTGCTATATATGTTTTTGTTTTAAAATAAAAGAATAGCGTGACATGCAAGATAGGAAATAGCGGTAAAAAGTAAAATATAAAGCCAATGGCGTAAATTAATTCATAAAACAGTAAGATGCAAGGCATCTCTTAAAACTGGCCAGAAACCAAGTGCTGAAAGGAAAGAAAGGAAAGGAGGATTTAAGAACAAGAGATACTTTTTTATTTTAGTTTAGAAAGGGTTCGTGTCATATAAAGGAGAAAAAGGATTAAATGTAATGTAATACAAAGTCAGGAAGTTCAAAGAAAGAACCTTTGGTTTTGGAAAGATCTCCTTAAATGATAAGTAGTAAGTCTGGTGAGACAATACAATGTGATCTTGCAACAAACAAAAAAGAGCACTTCCCTTATTACATACTAAAGAATAAGACAAAGACGAGAAAATAAGTACAGTACTATGGCATAGATAACTTCGCCATACTTTCCTCCAAGCTCTAGTTGAGATAAAGGTCGGACGTAGGGTTACCAGTCCAACACGTAAGAACTTTCATACTATGGAAAGAACAGTATAGCAAGAATCTTTACATGGCAGAGAGAGAAAAAATGACTTGCTAACTGGATCCATGAAGGGTGGGGACCAAAAGAGAGAGGACATCTGCCGTATTTCATTTCTAGGGTTGGCAGTAATTACACAGGCAGAGAGTTATGGGGCAATATGAAGTTTAAGACTGCATTATCAACGTTGAGCGACTTGTTGATTTATAATATCAGAAAGCACTGGTCATCGGTGGAAGACTTGCTCAACGCAAGAACGTCCACAAACTAACATGGACACCTCCTGATAGAAATATTCATAACGGACCATTTATTCATTAACAGCCACTAGAGGTCCTCCCTACAGAACGGAAGCGGGATTGGGCATGCTGATGTTGGTAGTGACAACAGTCTTCTCGTGGCAAAATTGACCCTTAAGTTGAGGGGCCCATAGACTGAAGAGAACAGAGGAGGACGTTTTGAGGTTGACATGCTGAAAGAACCAAGGAAGTAGGATTTTAGTGTGACCCTGAAGAACTTACCATCTACAACTTCAACTAAACTATGATTAAAGCATCCAAAGAAACTATTAGGTACTTCTTTTGATACATAACAAACATAAGAGAAGGATTCTCATCAAGAATGCTTCTTTTTTCAGACATGATCCCAAATGTAAATATAAGAGGTACAGCCCATGTTACGAGGATAAGAGAAAAGCAGAGGGAGTCTAGGCTAAGGTGGTTCGGATACGTATGCAGGAGAGAGAACGACTATATAGGGAACAGGATGTTGAATATGGAAGTGCCAGGTCGTCGAAGGAAAGGGAGACCAAAGAGAAGGTACTTGGACCTCATAGAGGAAGATATGAGAGAGGTAGGTGCTAGAAAGAAGGACGCAACCGACAGAAACAAATGGAAAAGTCTAATCCGCTGTGGTGACCCCTAACGGGAATTAGCCGAAAGTCAAAGAAGAAGTCTTCATTTTGGGATTGCAAAGACCACCACTGAAGAGTTTTGATCATCAATTAATCTTGATAATCTGAATAAGTGGGCAGATAAATGACAAATGGCGTTCAAACCTTGTGAATATTCTCAGCTTCCATTGTAAATTCTACCATGTAATCTATGATTGTATGATTAAAAGAACAAGAACCTGAATTTGTTCAAAGACATCAACTATGAAGTAGCAATATCTGATGACCTGAATTGAAAGTATAGTGTTGAAAGCAATGTGAGAAAAGTTAAAAGATTATTAGAGTTACTTAAAAAAACCTGAAATATTTCCGACCGTAAATGAAGGTACAAGTTTAAAAGCTACTATTGGGTACGACCATGAAATATTCTCTCTCAGTCCGGGGTGCTTAAGTTAACTATAGCTCAAAATTATAGAGAAAATTCAAAGAATAGCAGTCCACTTTGCATCGAATTTCAAAGAATATGAACCTGGCTATACGACTGTCCAGCTGAAAAACATCACTATACGAGAGAATGAAGCAAGCTCGTTTAAAATTAGGCCTTCTGCAAGAACTTAGATAACTTGTCAGAAGAGCAACATATCAACATTGTAAATAAACTTAATTTAGGAGTCAACCTTTTCCTACCCCAAGGCTTGAAAAAATTCATTGAGGTAAATAAATGAGGGACCAGGGCCAACTTCATTAATGTAAACAACACATGACACACGCAGATTTTCAAAAATTAATAGACAGAAGGGAGGGGGATATATTATGATATATTATTCTAACAAATAATATTTAAATGTCTTTTTATCTTTCTGGTATCAGTTTAGAAGTAACTTTCTATCATTTGGTTGGCTTTTTTTTATCTTTACCTACTCTAGGTATTAGCTAAGGTTGGTGACATAAATTTTTTAATTCTAAAGTTTCTTATTAGTTTTATCTAAACTTTTGCACGCCGGGTTTGTCCAGTCTACTCATCAATTGCCTCTAATGAGCAAAGTAGTCTTTGACTGGATCTTGGCACAGCCTATTTAATAGTACATACTCTACACTATCTTGAAGTAGGAAACTAACAATATTAGTCCAGCAGTAAATGCATTAAACATCTTGTTGACATTTGTCATGCTGTTAGTGGACAGGCCTTTAGCGTTTAACTTCAGCCCAGCCTCTTTCTGGCTGCGGATGTGTTTTTTTTGTTACCTTCGATTTGAATCATGTAGCCAGACATTTTGTGTTCTTTGATAAAATACTAAATACTCAAGTCACCTTGTCAATTCTTAATGATTTTCCATCCCTGAGTAAAATATATAACACATCTTACAATAATTGACAGTAACAAGACCATTCTTTCCACAAAATTCCATTCCAACTCCTGTCATAGATCTGTTAGACCCTTGGGCAGCCAANCAGCAGTAAATGCATTAAACATCTTGCTGTATTTGTCAAGCTGTTAGTTGACATTTGTCATGCTGTTAGTGGACAGGCCTTTAGCGTTTAACTTCAGCCCAGCCTCTTTCTGGCTGCGGATGTGTTTTTTTTGTTACCTTCGATTTGAATCATGTAGCCAGACATTTTGTGTTCTTTGATAAAATACTAAATACTCAAGTCACCTTGTCAATTCTTAATGATTTTCCATCCCTGAGTAAAATATATAACACATCTTACAATAATTGACAGTAACAAGACCATTCTTTCCACAAAATTCCATTCCAACTCCTGTCATAGATCTGTTAGACCCTTGGGCAGCCAGATTAACCTTGATTACTGAAGATGAGGTCAACTTAATGTAGCTTGGTAAAAGGTAAAGACCATTTTGCTGATCTTGATAAAAATATTCGCAATAAAGTTTTATCACACGTCCACCACATTATTCTACATATGTTTGTTTTTCTATTTGTCATGCTGACAAACACTCGTGGAAATAGTGTCTGATAACATATGTCAAGGTTAAGTGAAAATCAAAATTTTTGAGGCATTCAATAAGCTAGCTCTAACTCTAAATATTAAAAGGCAGAATTTCAAAGAAAAGACCAAGGTACACTGGAAAGAAATGAAAGTAGAATACTGAAGTTGATGTTAGGAATGCTACGATTGGACTCAGTGACTGATAAAGTTCACAATGAAAACGGCCAGTGCCTGCAGATTGGAATAGTTTATAGAATTAAGGAAAAGCTGACTATAATTTGTCATAAATAGGAAAAATACCAGTTTACTCACATAGAAATAGAAATATAGGAACAACACAGTGAGGGGCAAGACTAAAGAGGTTGGAAAACGAAGGGTAGTTTTAAAGCACGTTGTACAAGACCAAAGCAGCAATCAACATGATGGAAGGCTTTTGAGCTACTCAGTATATCAGCGTATAGAAGGAACAAGACATTTATTTTGTTTAAAGCTAAGACTTCAGTAGTTAATTTTAAATATTAGTATATTAAGTTACTACCGCTCTCTAACAGGAAGGAAATCTCAGTTTGCTAATGGCATGCATTAAGAATAACAATGAAAAAATATTAAATCTGAGTAAGTCTGGAAGAGAACGAAAGAGTAGAATAAAATAGAATATAGTTAAGTGTTATGTCGATAAGTACCGATGTCACTTGGAAATTAGATCGATTTGGGGTAAAAAATAAAACTCAAAGTTTTGCAACGTTTAAACAAAAACAGGCAGTGTGAACCTGGCTCTGTCCTACACTATTTCTTAAGATTCCGAAAGTTGTTCCAAATTAAACTATTTTTTCAGGAAAATTACAACAAGGTTAAAACTTTGGCGTCCTTTATTCAAAATGACTGCACCTGTACCACACCATTTTCTCCCAAATTAGAAAGATTGCTATCGGCTACTTTCAATCATCCTACATCGGTTTCTTGTACCCTATGACGATAAATCAATGACAAAAATTCAGATAAGTTTCTTGTCAGAAACAAAAAGTTTTACATCAACTAATGTTTCTGATTGCATTAGAATTTTTTGAAGTTTCCATGCTACTTCATGACTATTTTCTCGCTTAGTATAGTTCTTTTATTTCCTATTCCTCCAAAGTAGTTTTAACCATTGTCACTTATATTTTGTACTTTGCTTTGTGCTCCAGATGATAAAGAACTACCAAATTACCTTTGATTTGATCATTTCCATGGTAAGTTACATTATATTTTATTTTTGTTTGATTCTCAAGCTTAATGTAGTAAGGTTGTGCACCGTTTGGGTATAACAATCTGCCTTCATCCAACACAAAAAAGAACTAGGACCTTCACGTCTGTAATCTAAGACCACATTGGTTAAAGGATTATTACTTAATAACAGCCAAGCAATCAAATAGAGTCATTTATCACTTTTATAGATTCTGGACAAATGGAAAAGCATTTATCTTTTCTATTTCCCACAAAAATATCAGGCTTTGTGTACTTTTCAAATCAATGCTATACCCTATATATGGTGAGATTAGCTGAAACCATTTTATGCATCTCGTTCTATCCTGGTGCTCTTCAATTGTTACATACTTGGTCCCTATTTCTTATTGTGACATCATATGAGGTTCTTTTAGCAAGAAATCTCGGAGACAGACAGGTTTTGCATTGCTCCTGAATTTTTAACCCTAATTTTTGCGTCCAACTGTTGCGTTAAGCTTTTATGTTATCCAGTCAATTGAGCATGAGTTTTATTTAACTAAGGAATCATTTTTGGAGTTTTCAAAATTAATTAATACAGTATCTCTCTATTAAACAAACTTTTGTTTACTGTTTGAAGTCTTCCCTTTTTGCTTCTGGATTTGACGAGCGGATGAGTTTCAAAATCAACATTCATCTTCGTAAATCGAATATCAAGGACAAATAGCAGACTGAATTTTGTTTATTTTTCTGCTTTCTTTCAAGGTTAGATTTTAAAAGAGGTTTAGTTTCAACGTTACGACTAGAAAGGGATTTTCATTTTAGCCAATGCTATGTTTTTTGTCCTATGGCCGCTGGGACAGATGATTGGGTTAAAAGGGGGAGGGGGAGGGCCCTGTTATCAAAGACAAAAGATGACAATGAAAAATAGTATTCAACCAAGGCTTCTAAAATCCTTATCTTTGGTTCTGAGTATTTTGCAGTTCTATGCTGAATATAGGATAAGCTATTTTTCAAATGACTGACAAATGTTTTTTTTAATTGGGAATTTTTTGTGTCTATCATAAAAGATGAAGACCTACTGTCGAAAACGACTTTAACCAAGCAATCTGGAAAGCTCATATTTAGTGTCAGTTTTCTTTGGAGGTCTGCGGGTTACATTGGTTTTGTTATTTTGTTAAAAGACAGTTGGACAATTATTGGGGCCTAAAAAGAGAGTCGCTTAGGTCCTTTCTCTTTCAGACAAAAATTAAATTTAACCAGGCAATGTAGTCCAACCCTAAACTGAATGTAGTCTCTTCGGCAAAAACAACTTGAGCAGCCATTTCGGATAAAAAATATCCACTGTAGCCCGCTTTCAAAGATAAAGACCTTTAGTCTGAAAATGAATCAAACAAAGGTTTCTCATCAATGACTACTAGAACATAAATCCGACGCTGCTTCGGGAGTCTTGCACAGTGATCAAAGTGATTCAAAGTCACTGATTACTCAACCAGACACCCCTAACAACATCAGATACAACTTCTAATAGTTTATATAATTTTTAATTTCTAACTTGCTAATTCGTAGAAGTTGTCAGCTCCCACCGTACACAAGGGAGTTTTAATGCTCTAATCATCGTAATTACCTCACTTCATAACTAAATCGGCCTGTAGGTCTCTCTGCATTACCAACCACAGTTCATCTTTGGTAGTCTTCTTTCCAGCTGTCCAGGGATTACACTTAAGAGCCTTTTTGCGACTACAAGACACTACCTGGCTTTTTCTTTGACATGTTTTTCGTAAGTAAGGTCATAACATTTGATGCTAAGAATCTCTGAGAGGTAATTTCTGTCAACATAGTTTAGACTTTTTTTCTACATGATCTTAAAAATGTTGAATTTCGAAGACATAAAAAAAGGATAAACATTTAAATCATAGAATTGTAATACTTTAAAATCGATATTAAAATAACGTTTCGGTCGATACTATTTTTCTGGCACTCGACTGGATCAAAGGCGTCAGAATGAGAAAGCTGAAAGCAGAAGTGTTTTTTATTCAATACTGAAAACAAAGAGACGATCGAGAAAGCCTGCCACCTTCTTGTGTGATAGGCTGAGGAAAAACCTTCACTTTTGGTGACTTGCTGTCTGAAATAATTGTAAACAATAAACAAATTATTTTTGTTTGCAGAGAGAAGGTGATGAAAATTAAATATGAATTGGTTCTGATGTTCCTAAATGAAAGGTAGACCCAGCTCGGCCAATTATTTAGAACTGATTAATCTGAAAATTTCCACTGCATTAGCGATTTAGCAGCAAATGCTGGAGTTTTGCAGAATCAGGCATTACAATTTTGCTTGTATCCTTGTCTTTTTGGTTGAACTCGACAAACGGAATTTTTCTCTGAAAACATTTGGCACGTACTGTTTTATTCCATCTGACAGCCTTGAGTATGTACAGCCCACGTAGCTGGTATTACATTATACTTTACAATCGTTTTAGTCAGTCACCAAAAGTGACGGGCTTGCCTCGGCCAATTAAGAAAATTGGCAGGCTTTCTCGATCGCCTCTTTGTTTTCAGTATTGAATGAAAAAAAAACACACTTGCTTTCAGCTTTCTTATTCCGGCGCCTTTGGTTCAGTCGAGTGCCAGCGAAATAGGTGTGGACCATAATGAACATTATTTTAATAGCAATCTTAACATTTTGTACCACTAATCGTTTTTTGTAAAACTGTACCAAGTAGCATTTTACTGATTTAGAAGTTTTCTGAGCTGACTGACCGCGGCTGTGTATTGACCTACCCTGCAGCTCATTTCATTACCATATTGCATTTCTGTTGATAATGATAAATGAGTTGTTTTCTTCTTTGTTAAAAAGATAAAACGATTACTTTTGCTTCATCAATATATCTTTGGGAAGTTCGTGTCTTCGAGACAGTAAAATTTTGGAACTTTCACCTCTTCTTGATTAAAAAAATAGTTGGTAGATCTGAATGATGATTTGAAAGTTTGGGCAGTGAGTGCTGTCAAACGCTGATGTCATAGAGATTATGACTAGAGAGACCTAGAAGTCACCAAATCTCTTGATAAAGTCTTAGAGTAAGCATCTACTCGTCAAACGTTTCTGGTATAAAAGAAAGAAAAATTTTCTCTTTATTTGCATTCCAAGAGGTAGTCTTGTTTCGGGATGCACACAATTGCAGCATTTCTCCATGTCATCAGGTACTGCTTGAAAGTTATATGGCTGGATTCAAAGTCTCTACATCAGCTTTTCAAGAGGTAGTCTTGTTTCGGGATGCGTACAATTGCAGCATTTCTCCATATCATCAGGTACTGCTTGAAAGTTATATGGCTGGATTCAAAGTCTCTACATCAGCTTAACTGGGCACTTTTCCCCCGAATTTCAGCACTTTATCAGTAATGCTATCAATTTCATATTCGGAAACTGATCTTTATAACTTTGACTTTAATGATGTCACTGCGTTTCTATCATCCTTGTCAGTGGCGTACAATTGTAAGGTTGCTACCGATGCATGGTGCAACTTTTATTGTTTTCTATTCTTTAAGTGTATTAGTAACAACGTTGTACAAAAATCAGGTTTACCCATTACTCTGGTAGCTACTGTATGTCCAATAAACAGTTTGGTCCATTTTTCTCTTTCTGATTTTTCTCGATCACTTTATCAAACCTCGCCAGGGCATAAAGTGGTGATGTCGTAATCTTTCATTAATTTTAAGCCTTGAGCTTGCGTGGATACTTGACAGAGATCTCTACTGTTTTACTAAGCCATGCATTTTACTGAGTTGTCAGACATAGTTCTAGTCTATTACGCTATTAGCTTTCTCAGCCAGGCTTCCACTGATGTCTGTTCTCCTGTATCTGGGAGGAAATTACCACTGTTTGCTAGCAGTCTAATCCCTATCTTTAAAAAGAAAATTCCTGGTGATTTAAGATTATTTAACCATGAGAAGGGCTCAGAGATTATCAAGTCGTTAGCCTTTAGAGATGAACATCTACCAGCAGTCAATTTTGGAATCCATCAGTCCTGGATGGTGTTTTCCTACTAAACATTACTCTTAAAATATTTTTATGTTAAGCATCAAATCCTCATGTCATTTATTTTCCAGCTGAAAGATAAAATAATGGTAGCAAAAAGGGTTTGTGAAATAATGCTCTTTTTTCTTATTTTATTTTTTCTTAGACGTGGATAAATCATCAACTGGCATGGAACAGAACAAAATATCCCAGCGTAAAAGGCATTTCTACTTCAAAAGACAACGTTTGGGTACCAGAATTGCTTATGTTGCCTGAGTATGAATACGTTGTTTTAGTTTAAAACAACATGTAATTAAAGTGACTATCTATGTCTTTGTGCAAATAATATGTTCTAGTTTGTTTCTTGTTTATATGGTGTGATAAAGACATCTTTATTGTTCCATTTATTCTTTTGGAATAATTTTGAAATCCAGTATATTTGGTAAAATGCTAATATAAATGTTAATATTGGAAAGTTGAGAAAGTGATCGACCATGCCCACCCGTATGTTAACGGCAGAAAATGTGCAACCTTTGTCTGACGGAGAAATTTCACATAATTTCGTCCAAATTGAAGCTATTAAACAAAAAATCAGAACTAATTTTTACACGTCGACAAGTCAACAAACAGCTTTTAAAGAACTACAAATCTGTCCCATCAGACCACTGACATTTTTAATGACTTTGTAATTACTTTCTCAACTTTTTATAAGTGCATAGATTTTTAGCAGTTTCGTATGTGTGCATCTGATGAATGCGTGAGCAATAAACTCAGAGTTATGTACATTTTCAGCTCATCAGAAATATTGAAATAAAATTTTAACTTATATTGACTCTATTTTAGTAAACATTGATCACTTTGCAAATTTACTTATTCATCTGCTGATGGGATGTCTACAAAATATATAAATGTTCTCATTTAAGAGGTTTGATCAGTTCCTTCATTTCTAAAGTTAACTGAAAATACTTCTCTTTTTAATCTAATATCCAAATGCTCACCACAACAGCTTTCTCAGGTTAATTTTATTGTATTTTACCAGTGTTAGCTTCCTCTAGGACAAAAGAAGTTAGTCCCTCTAAAAACAGCAAATAACACCACTCGCTGGACCAACACCTTTCACATTTAAGCAGTTCAGAGTCCTTCTTCATGAGGTACGCTGGTTAATATATTCATTGGAAGGAAGAAGGATAATCAAGGATAGTTTTAAACTCTCTGAATATCTTATACCGTACTCGTTACCTTCAATTTTGCTTTTCACCTGTAAAAGAGAATCAAGTAATACAATTCAACTAATATAAACGTGGAAAGCAATAAATGACTTTTTAACTTTATTGAAAAATAAGATATTGATTATTAAGGGAAACATTTTATTTATATATATATATACATGATACATGTCCTCGGTATGACAGTAAACTGCATCCAGTAGTAAGGCTTGGAAGGGGGACCGTCTGAGTTTTGGGGAATGTGGAGCTACCCCTTAATTACTACTGCTCCCAGGTTCATTATGACCCGGAGTGATAGCACCTGAAAGGTTCCCAACTTGGGGATACAAATGAAGCTGCTGGAAGCAGGGCAGTGGATTCTGCATGATAGCGCTATACATGATATAGTTAGTTTGTATGAGTGGTATATGCAGAGCTGATGCTTGGCGGATGTTCAGTTCAACTGTGCAAACGTTAGGGATCTTCCTCCTCGTTGGCTGGAACTGCGAGTAAAGAAAGAACTTAGGGGCCTCTACTTTACTTATTATCGCTCCTGTCGACATCTCTAAATGAATCAAGGAACTACTTTCTCATAACCCACGGCCCGTCGCGTGGGTTACCAAGGGGCACGTTGTCCAGTGGTTGTCCAGGCTGGCAATGAAAAATGGACTACTGGAAATATTCATGCTAGACTCATTGTAAATCTACGATCTGACCTAAGAATTGGAACATGGAATGTTAGGAAATTAAAGCAAGCTGGTAAACTAGGGACTATTTGTAGAGAATTAGACAGAAATAAGATCCAAATCCTTGGTATAAGTGAAACAAACTGGAATGAAAGTGGTAGCTTCACAACTAAAGACAACCATCTTATTATATATTCAGGGAAGAACTCTGGATACAGCCAAGGAGTTGCACTCATACTCTCTAAAGAAATAAAACACTCTCTGATAGGATACACTCCAGTTTCAGACAGAATAATAAAGTTGTGAGTTCAAGGAAAGCCACATAATCTTAGTATTGTTCAATACTATGCACCGACAAGTGCTGCTAGTGAAGAGGAAATGGATGGTGTTTATGATGGCTTACAAGAGACCCTAAATTCTATGCCATATAGGGACATAACAATTGTGATGGGAGATACAAATGCAATAGTCGGAAAGTCATTACATAGCGTCAAAACACATTGCATGTATGGATTAGGTGAAAGAAATGCACGAGGCGATGATTACGTTGAATTCTGTAAAGCAAACAATCTAGCAATAACTAACACCCTTTTTACTCCACCCCCTAGACACCTAAACACATGGACATCTCCTGATGGAAAAACACGTAACCAGATTGATCACATAGCTATCTCCATGAAATGGAAAAGCAGCGTCAAATACACAAAGACACTTCCTGGAGCTGATTGTAACGCTGATCATCAGTTGCTCATATCTCAAACTAAGGTTCATCTGAAAAAAGTAAACCAAGGACCAACTCCATTAAGATTAGATTTATCATCAATTGACAGAGAACATAGAATCCAAATTTCAAAAAAGTTTGAAACTTTATTAAGTTGCGAAGAATCGAAAACTCCTGAGTTATGGGAAGGGGGAAAAATGAATATCCAGAATATTGCAAAAATTACAGTTGCTAAGAAGAAAAGGACTCTAAACCAGTGGACAACGAATGAAACTATTTTGGAAATAGAAAAAAGACGAATCATTAAAGCTCGAGGGCTCAATACTGACCAGAGACGAATGATGTACAGAGAATACACTTCAAAAATTCAAAATATGATAAGGCAAGATAAAGTAACTTACATGATCAATGCGAAGCGATTGAACAAAACTCGATTACTAATACAACCAAGAATCTTTTTAGAGGAGTGAAAAATCTGACAAAGAAGTTCCTGCCAACTGTTGATGCGATTAAAGATGAAAACGGGAAAATACTTAATGATAGGCCAGACATTAAAAACAGGTGGAAATCATTTTGTAAAAATCTGCACAGGAAAAATGACAATATGTCTTCAGGCCTCATCAAAACTTCATTTGAGAACATAGAGTTAGAGCCTTCTCCTCTCTGTTCCGAAAGTGTAAAAGCTATACAGGAAAAAAACCTAATAAGAGTCCAGGAATCGACGACATTCCCATGGAACTAATAAGAGAGGGCGGGAAAAATGTAAGGAAATTCTTTCATAAACTAATTACCATAATTTGGGAAACAAACAATTGGCCAGAAGACTGGTCAACTTCTATATTTCTTCCTATTCTAAAGAAAGAAGACACCTTGGAATGTACCAACAATAGAACAATTTCGCTAATCAGTCATTGTAGTAAAATTCTATTAAAAGTAATTTCTAGACGCATGGAAGGAAAAATGAAAGAAGAAATATCTGAGAAACAATGTGGATTTGTACCTGGGAAAGGAATTTGTGACCAAATTTTGAACTTGAAAATGATAATCGAAAAGAACAGGGAACGAAAGAAAAATATTTTTCTTTGCTTCATAGATTATCTTAAAGCGTTTGACACAATAGCGCAAGAAGTGCTCTGGAAAAATATGATGGACATGGGATTCCCAAAGCACATTATACTACTTATAAAGGCTTTGTATGAAAAGCAAACAGCTGCAGTAAAAACATCATATGGTCTCTCAGAATTCTTTCAAATTGGACAAGGTGTCAGACAGGGTTGTATACTATCTCCAAATCTCTTTTATATCTTCTCTGAACAAATAATGAGAACAGCTCTTGCTGACTTTGATGGAACTGTTACCATAGGTGGTAGAAAAATAACTAACTTACATTATGCTGATGATATCGTGCTTATATCTGGATCAATGACTGAGTTGACAGAAATGACAACCAGAGTACAAATGGCCAGCACAACATTCGGACTATATCTTAATGCAAGAAAAAGTTATGAAAATCATTGGTGACAAAAGAAAGTTATGACAATCGAAATCTGGTGATAGATGGTGAAGAAGTGGAGACTCTTAATGAGTTTTGCTACCTAGGACCAATCTTTACAGACAGTTATGATGACACGAAAGAGATTAAGACAAGAATTGCCGTAGCTAAAAATGCAGTTGTTTCCTTAACGAAGATTTCGAAAAATAAATCTATCTCAGTTAAAACAAAAATGCGAATTCTTAAGTGCCTTGAATTTCCAATTGCAACGTATGGAGCTGAATGTTGGGTAACGAATCTTGAATTATGGAGATATCGCCGGCTTCTTCGTGTTAAATGGTTCGAGTTGCGTACAAACGAGTGGATTATTAGCAATCTTCGAAGGAAACCGTGTCTACTACATGATATGGATAAACAGAAACTCTCTTTTGTTGGATATGTAATTAGAAATAAGGGACTTGGATATGATCTTTTCACTGGAATGGTGTTTGGAAAACGAAAACGTGGAAGACCCAAAATGAGATTTGAGGACAGCATAAAGAACATAGCTGGAATCAGTATTGCTAGGGCAGTCAGAGGGGGAGAAGATCGAGAAAATTGGCGAAGATTCTGCAGGAATGCCACGGCAGATCGTGCCAACGATCAAACCGTTTAGTGATGATGATGATGATGATGATGATATATATATATATATATATATATACACGTTTTCTTAAACAACCTTAAAAGCTAAATAGAGAAGTTTATTTATTTGTGGTTCAGATAAAAATACAATGCCTGACAATTCAAAAGTTAGCTCAAAACTTCAAGTGTGTTACGTGTTGAACTACAAGAACCTTATTTACCTCTAACTGCCTGGGAAAGAGAATAGCAAGGGGTGTGCAGTTTCAATTTACGCTGTCATCACAACTTAACTAGATTTACTTGGCACAGGACTATCAATTACAATCATTATTGCATTATATGTAGAGGAGCCGTGGCTTAATGGCTAGTGAAATTGCACCCGTAACCAAGAGTTTCCTGGTGCGATTCTCCGAGCGAGAGAAAAGAATTTGGAACTTTATAAAAGAAAAGCCATTGGTTGGCGTCAGGAAGGGCATCCAGGCCAAGAAATTTCTCACTGCCAAAACAAAGCCCCTGCAGGAAAATGACATTAAAACAAAAAAAAATTGCATTATATATAGTATATTCTTTGATACTGCTTTATTAAAATGGATTTCACACTTGGAACTTAATGATTCAGCCACCTGTTTAACTGATATTTGCACAGCCGATTTGGAATGTGTAACCATCTCAATTTTTTTGTGCTGCTCTCTTTCCTTCTTTAGAACGTTAAGTAACTCTTTGCTAGTAAGGTCAACTTCTTACTTTTTAATATTTTGTCCCACCTTCTCAAGAAAATTTTTGGATTAAAGGATGATTATCTTTTCAAGAATCACTTTAGTAAATGGTATGATCTTGTTTATTGTTTCCAAGTACTTTGCCCTTCCAAGGTGGTATAAGTTGGTGGCACTTCCAGATTGAACTGAAATTGCAAGTATTTTCAAATCTGTGAGCACACTGATATTTTCAATAAGTCATTTTGCTGAGTTTAAAAATAATTTATTGCCTTGCTCTAAAGATGTCTAACACGTCTTTGATAGGCTACTTTAATTCTAACTTTGTCAAGCACGTTTGAGGTGAGGTTTTTTTCCTAAGGACCTGTTAAAACCTAATCCTTCTTTTTCATGTTGATAACCAATTGTTATTTTCATGTATTCTTCTGCATCATCCATTTTTTCTAGACCTCTGTTATAACAAGGGCAGTATCAAGATTTTGAACCATATTTCTTTATGACTGATTTCTCTTGAATCTTCTTAATTTTCTTACAAATATCAACATCAAATCTAGTAGTAGTTAGAACAGCATTAGAAGTAGGACCAAAAGCATAAAAGTTGAAGCCGTAGGAGCAACAGAAAATTTTATTTGGCGAAGTGACCTTGTTATCAAAATTTGGGTTATACTGTTTCTGATACTATTGCAAAGTAAATGGAAATGTAGTGATTAAGTAAAGGGTATTCTTGTTAACTCGTTATAGTAAATCATTGGAGAAAAGAGAACGAATTTACCAGCTGGTGGCAATACCCCCTTGGACAATATCAAGTGGTATTAGTTGTAACGTTTGGAGTAGCGACAACTGTACTAAATATTACTAATACTAATTATAGCACCTTTGGAAACCATTGGAAATTACCTGGATTTGTAAAATTGAAAAAGAGATATTAAAGAAAAACCGTTATAGTATACATACCATATCTGAAAAAGGAAGCCACTTACAGGCATTCATAAAGATCCAAGTAGTTTTATATTTTTCAAGGTAACAGTAGGGTCTATATATTAACATATAATATATTATGTAATGACAACAGATATTTGAATTCCTTTTCAGACGGATGGTAATAACATCAGCTGGATCCAACGAAAAGGTTTTTATTCGCCCGAACGGTCGCACAGAATGGACCATTCATCGCATTGTGACTAAGACTTGCAGATTTAGTCTAAAAGAATTCCCTAATGATTTTCACACATGTGGTGTATCGATTTATACCCATATACCTGGTCACTCGACATCTTTACGTGAAATTCCAAGTTACATACCAGATTTTAAAGAGAATGGGGCATGGGAAGTAAAAAAAATAACAAAGATCATTGGTGAAGATAAATTTCATACTGAACATGCAGTCAATATAAAAGTTTACTTAAAACGTCATTCTGGATACTACGGAAAAAAACTCGTTATGCCACTGGTAATAATGTCAGTTTTGCCTCTTATTGGAATTATTTGCCCACCTGAATCGGGTGAAAAAATTGGATTTGCTGTTACCTCTCTATTAACTTTGATTGTCACTTTGCAATACACTCTTGAAAACTTGCCGGAGAGTTCAAAGGACCCGGAGGTTGTAATTGCTTCGGAAATAAGCCTCATCATGATGTTGGCACATGTTATTCTGTCATGTTTTGTTGTCTCGATTACTTCTCGCCAAGGTCCTGCACCTAAATGGTTAATAAAATTGTTTAGCTCTAAAGTATTGAGTTATACATTTGGTTTATCTGATAAAGAAGAATCAAACAGTTCCAGTCAAAATGATCAACAAGGCACTTGGGTCTGGAGAAATTGTGGAGCTTTGTTAAACTGGTTGGGATTTTTTGCCTTCTTCCTAACTTGGGCATCGCTTCTCCTCCCTGTTTATATAGCAAAGAAATAACTTACCTGTTACATAAAAGGTATTGAAGGATTGAATTATTTTGTCATTGTTGATAAAAACTAGCAGTAATATGCAATATAAACCTCTCTTACAACTAATTTAATACACCCAACTTAGATCAGACTACTTAAGCAAAAAAAGTAAAGTAAGCTGTTCTCCATTAAGACATTTTAAAATTAAATCAACAGCTTGGTTAACGTCTATGAAAATGAATATGAACAACATATGTATATTTTGTATAGCAGTTAAACCTTGTTTATTTTGCTGGAAATGTTTTTCGTTTCTTCTCAACCAATATCCGAGAAAGGAAAATGCAAATCGAATGGCATTTTATCAATGAAAAAAATAGAATGAGGATCAAATAAAAACCAAAATAATTTGTGATTATCTACACAATATTTATCTCTGGTCGTTAAAATACCACTTGTTTTATTATGTTCTCCTTTTGAATACTTAATCTAGACGAGTGCAAGTAAAAAAAGATTTTGTCGAAACAAACTTTATTTTAATCATGATATTTTAATTACATACTGCAAGCTACTAATAGAACTTCATACAAGAACTTTGAAAATGAAATACCTGGTCTTAAGTGGAAGAGAGGAGGAAAAAATCGAATGCAAGGAATGAAAGTAAAAAGAATAGAAGCCATCGGATACATAGAATACAAAGTGCAGAGCGACGATGACTGCAACAGGGCGGTGAAAAAGCGAGTGCAGGCTGTATGAAATGGATGGAGAAAGGTAAGGGGAGTGATATGCAACAGAAGACTGTCTCCTAAAGTAAAAGGAAGAAGTTATAAGACGGCAGTAAGACAAGCATTACTGCGTGGACTTGAAACAGTGGCAACAACCCAAAAGCAGCAGGCTAAGCTGGAAATTGCAGAACTCAGGATGCCTTCGTCAAACTAGCTCAGAAGGGTCATATTTCATAATAAAATTTTAATTTCAGCTCTCTCTCAGGTGGCTGGTAATACGTTTTTTGTACTTTGTGGTGGATCAAATTTAACAGCTATACATGGCTCTACTGAATGATACATAAGCAAATTTTGACTGTTTTTATTTTTATCACATTTATCTCTGATATGTATTCAGTACTCGCTTGCTCACTCGGACATGTTCCACACCTTCAGTGTGGACATCTATTTCCTAGTTTATTTTTAAAACCCATTATGTCATTTTTAAAGTTTTCGGGTTTATTGGACTGTGCTAAGTAAATCCTGGTTCTGAAGCTAAAATGCTGCTCAGAAAAGCTGTCGCGATCATTCTTTTGATCTTTTAGGAAGAACAGGGCTTTTAATCGCATCTTTTTGGTGAACCTTTCTCTTTTCTTGACTAATTCAAGCTTGTATACTGATATTGAGATGTTCTTCAAATAATATTTAAAAATCTCCTTTTCCATGTTTGAGTTATATATACTATTAGAGTGCTCAACTGGTGTAGCATGGGAGCTTATATTCAAGCCAAATCCAACTGACAACAACAAAACCAAAACTCAACCTCACTTCCTTCTTGGCACTAAACCAGACTTCACCTACAGGGTCACAATATGATTTAGATCATAGACAGAAATATCAACAACAACAAAAAACCCAAAAAGGATACATAGGACTAGCAAAATGACCGTAGAAACAATAATACTTAGAACACAAACAATTTGCGTTGGGACTGTAAACAAATGTGAAACATTTTTGGAAACTTAAAAGTTCTAGGTGAATTTTCCCAAAAACTATAGTACTGATTTCTAATATGAACTAATATTTTTACTATCAGGTCTAAATTTGTCTCCCCACCCAGCACCTTCACTGTTCCTTTACTCTCGATTTGAGTACATAGGCTGCTAGAAATTCGTTAAGCTTGAATCAAATACAACTTGACACAGGAATGTATTTTAGTTAGTTATCCACTGACTGTTTCAACACCTTTGAACAAGAATAACAACAGTAAAAAGGTCTCATAATCCAGACAGCCCCTGCAAAGCAACTGAACAAATATTTACCTAAAGTCGGAAGTTAAAGATTATCCTAATAAACCTTGAACTACAAGTATACTGTATCTTCCTCTACCAAAAATAATATCTTATCTAAAATCTCAGCTTTATCAACCTCATCTCAGCTATTTTCACGATTCAACTTCTCCAAAGGTAAGAAGTTAGTAATGTTTTTACATTATCCATAGCTTTTGCTACTACTTGTTAAAACGTCCTATTAGATCATATGTAAGGCTTCGATTTTTCCAAACCGTTATTTCTCTGTTGATCCCAATCCAAATCTATAAGTTGCAGTAATTTGATTACTAGATCAGCTCTTATTTTTACTTTTTATATTGATCGATGCACGTAGGAGGGAAAAACAGCAACAATCCTGATGTCTTGTGTTGCATATATGGGAAGTTTAATCTCCAAAACTAGATGATGTTTATTGACACATTCATTAGACTAACTTATCACGCATCTTTT
Organism: Morbakka virulenta; assembly: GCA_003991215.1. Classification (NCBI taxonomy): domain Eukaryota; kingdom Metazoa; phylum Cnidaria; class Cubozoa; order Carybdeida; family Carukiidae; genus Morbakka; species Morbakka virulenta. The sequence continues at coordinate 1,328,948 of RDPX01000184.1, read as the reverse complement.
CAATTAAAAGTAGGAGATCAAGACAAACTATGGGCTCCTCACATAGTATAAAACGTGTTTTGAGACCTGTCAAAGGGTAGAAAAGAGACTTCTGTCGCTTAGTATGTCAATGGTGTGAAAAGAACCTAATTACAACACTACGAGCTGCTACTTTGATTTGATGAAAATACCAGATCTTTCAAAAGCCAAGCATAACATTGTCTATTTTGATCTTCAGCCAGCCAGTATAACTGAACTGTTCCACATTCTGTTGATCTCTCTGTGTTGCTATTCAGAAAACTTTTGATTTTGGGAGACTCCGACATTCAAAGTTTTGAAAGTTTTGAGCATGATCTTTCATGTTGCTTCAGTTATCACAAACTGAATGACTTATTTCGAGATCTAAACCAGTCAAAGATGATGGCCGAGCTTTTGGCTTTGAGATTAACCAATAAAAAGCTACTAAAAATGGTGTTAAAATTCCTGCTATGGATAGCGAGAGAGAGAGAGTAAATTTTTGCATTTCTTTAGTAGTGGCAGTAACTTTGTTTATTGCAACAGCATTCTAGGACTATGTATAGTTTTCTGCATTTCTGAATATAGTGCAAAATATTGGAGATTATTTTAGACAGTTCAAAGAAAACTTCGAAATGTGTTCTCTGCAACGAAAATAAGTTCAAGTCAGTGCCTAAAGGGAATTCTGTTTTACTCAAAAAAGATAAAAAAACTATATCTAAAGTAATTATTCTCCATCGTTGGCCTAAACATAAATGAATGATACTTGTAGATTTGAAGATGGCAAAGTTCCTTTTAGGCATGCAGAGAGGTTTTATGAAGTATTCTTACTTTATGTGCATGTGCAACAGTAGGGACAGGAATTGACAGAGGGTGAAAGAAGACTGACCTGTTAGGATGCAACTGTGTGCTGGAGAAGTAAACATCATACAATTGTTACTAGTTAATCGTTTAAGCATTGTACGTCTACCACTAAATATCAATTGGAGCTTAATGAAGCAGGTCGTAAAAGCTCTCAACAGATACTAGGAATGCTTCCAGTATATCTGCCGAGCTTTTTCCAGTCTTTTCTGCGAGAAAATGAAAACTGGTCTCTTTAACGGACCCCAGATACAGAAGCTCATGAAAGGCATCAACTTCAAAAAAATGAGGAGAAGATGTCATAATAATGAAAACTAAAGAGAAGATATCATGACTGTATATGTAACTGTTGATGGGCAGTTTATTCTGGCAGACAACATACTTGATAGTTTTTGCCAGCTTGGATGTAAACTGAGCGTCAAACTTCACTTCTCACACAGCCACTTTGATATCCCCCCCCCCCCAAATTAGGATATAAACAGGATGAGAAATTCCAACAGATCTTGAAGGACATGAAAAGAAGATACAAAAGATAAGTAACTGATGTCTGCCAACTGTTGGTCAATAAAATGAGGGTGCCCACAACTTGAAAATTCTAAGAGAAGCTCTGAAAGACGGTGCTTACTAAATCAATGTGACTACTATTCTTTTTTCACCTTGTACTGCTTATAAAAACCATGAATATGCTAATTTTTTATATATCTCACGTATATAGTAAATGAAATCTCTATCCTACTTTTTTACATATAAGCTTTAAAAGAGTTCGTAACATTACTACCTGATAAGCAAAGCAATTAGCTGCAATTTATAACTCGTATATTTTGCATTATTTCTTAAATGTAATGTTTCACTGTAAATACTGAATACATTTGTTATGAAAGCACTAAAGAGAGGGATAGATAGATATAAATATTGCTACACAAAAAAACCCCTTTGACTTATTAAACGTTTTAGTTTTAGACTTCGTCAATAATGGACAACCCGTCTTCATCGATAAGCATCGAGAAAGATGGTTAGACCAACAACGTAACCTTCGGGAAAACTGATGAAACCGTAATCCTATAGATAAGTTCCCTGACTGCAATAAAAAGATCACAAGAGGGGCTAGATTCTCTAAATTTGTAGTAAACATCAACAAAATGACCTAAACTCTACAAGAATTCTGCGAGTACATTGTTAATAAATCGTTCTAATAAATGACAGAAAAAAGCTTTTTAGGTCAATATTTGCCAAGGTCAGAGAAACCAAATTTGGATATGACGGCTTCACAACAAAAAGGGCCTAACATTGGAGTGTCTTTGTTTTTCTTTATAGCTATTGTTGCTCTTCGTAATATATTCTTTTTTATGTCATTGAGTTTTGCTTTCGTGAACTTGTGTTAGAGATAAAACATGCCGCTCAGAGTTGTTTTGGTTGAGGAAGAAATGGCATCGACAAATAAAAAATACAAAAAAAGCTATTCTGATGATTTTAAAGGAGGGAGCAAAAGACATCACACGACATGCAGAAACACCAGGACATAAAAAACATGCAGAAGCATTGAAAGGTAAGTGTTTGGATTGTTAATCTCTTGTCTGGATATTACACGGCTTTTTAATAAGAGAGTTTACAACGACCCCAGTACTCAAACTTTCTTAGCAATCCTAGGATTTCAGTACTTCAAATTTCTTGGAACTTTCTTAGGAATAAATTGTATTTTTTGTACCTTTTATGCCTCACATACGTAATAAACTTCGGAAAAAAACACTTTCGACAAAATGAGGTCTTGAATGACTTTTACGACATTTAATTTCGCTTTTCAACGACCATGAAAAACTTTGTATTATCTTCATTACCTGGACTACCAACTAAAGTTACTGTCAAATCAGGGTTGCCAGATCATAAACAGATCAAAGCTAAAACAATTGTTCATATGCCTTTTACATGTTTTTCTTTGTGATTTGCGAAGTTTGGATTTAAAAAAACCAAACTGGCAGTTTGGTACGTCTTTCAAGGGTGTTTTATTTCTCTAGTTTCTGCGAGGCACAGGCAGATCAATTTCATTTATTTTTTCGCATATTTAATATTGACGTTTGAAGTGTCAGTCTAATTGAGTCAAGGTCCCTATTAGTTTTAGTCGTGTCTGGATGAAATATTTCAATTTCTACGTGATAGGAAGTGATTTTTGAAAACAAAACATAATTACATACTTTCTTAGGTTTGAAGATCTCATTACTGAGCTTTCTTAACTTTATGAGAAGTCAAGTACTACTTTCTTATAAACCACTTTCTTATAAAAAAACGTGTAAACCCCAAAAGTCTTATTTTCCTTTTTTCTTTCTTCAGGGAATACCCAGCTGGTACTGCCAAAGTAAAATGAAGTTCACCCTTCCTTGGTTTCCGAAATAAAAATGTCGTTATTAATAATTCACCATAATATTTTTTTCAATCTTTCCGATCACATGACGCAGTAAATCAAAAATGAGTTCAAAAAAAGTAAGGCCGCAAAAAACGTTTATTGTGAACAAGCAAAAACCGCAGCAATAATTAATTTCTTAGGTAGTGATATCAAGCAAGAATTAGTTGAAGATATGGCTCGAAGTCCATTTAGCCTAATGGTAGTCGGTAGTAATGATGCCGGGCTTGAGAAAATGTTTCCCATAAGCATCGGAATATTTGATGTAAATTTCAATCGGATTATTACAAAGTTTTTTGACATGAAAAAAACATGATCGAGGGTGGAGCAGCAAGCACAGCTGACTGCATGTTTGCGAGCATTAACCAACAATTAGGAAAAAATAACTTATCTTGAAATATGGTGAGTGCGATAGGTGTTGATAACACAAACGCGAATATTGGAGACTACAAGTCAATCAAGTCTAGAGCCGTTGAGAAAAACCCTGAGATAGTTATATGGGGTTGCCCTTGCCATATTCTCCATAATGTCGCGAGTAAGGCAGCCGATGCCTTTGCTGTTGTATCGGACATTAGTGTCGAAGATCATTGTGTTGATCTTTTTTGCTGGTTCGATGAATCATCATCGAGGTGCACTTTAATTTTGAAAGAGAACTACGACTTCTGCGATGAAGAATATAAGGAGGTTATAAAATACATTTCGAAACGGTGGCCATGTTTTGAGCGCTGTGTTAACCGCGAAATGCGGAAGTATATTGGCTTGCGTTCGTACTTTTTGTCGGAGAATGAGAAGGACAAACGATTTTTAAGGCTATCCGAAGCTTTTTCTAATTCTGAATTCTATTTGATGTTATTCTAAGCTGCATTGCCCATGTTCACAAATTTCAATAAGTTTTTACAAACAGAAGATTCACTGATTCAATGCCTACATGACAAAATGCAGAAATTTATGAACAAGTTAGCGTCTAAATTTGTCAAGCCAGAAATCATCCGAAAGCCAAAGGATGACAAATCATGTTGCAGCAAACTTGAGACAGGTCTTGCGAATCAAAAAGACGACCAGGATTTGACTATTGGTAGCATCACCAAGCCCAAAATTCGCAGAGAGCTGGAGGAAGGTGCCATTAGTAAAAACTATGTCGATTCGTTTTATGATGCTGTAACGGAGTTTTTTGAAACCGCTTACAATTACTGTGTCAAATGGTTACCTCTGGATGACCCTTTATACAAGGACAGCAGGTTCATTGAATTTTCAAATCGGGCAAAAATTCCTTTTGATCAATTAACTGAACTGTTACTATCAATTCCGCAGAGTTTCGAGAACTACATCAAAGACCTACACCAATTTGACTCACTAGAAGAGGAGTATCAAATACATGAATCGATGTCGGATGATGAAATTCCTAAAGATGTGTGGGATGAATCGTTAATCAAGGTGCCGGAAGAGCGCACATATCATCGTATGAACATCATATGGAGTTATCTCGAAACAACGCTTCCAAAGCTTGCAAATATTGCACTCTTTTTGCTAACTATTCCTCACAGTAACGCTGGCCAAGAACGAATTTTCAGTACGATCAGAAAAAACAAAACGAAATTCAGGTCCAGCCTTGACTATGACACTTCTTTGATTTCGATCATGCTGATCAAAATGAACATACCAGAATCAATTAAAACTTGTTATTGGTGGAAATTTTCGAACGATTTGCTTAAGAAATGCAAGACTGTCTGTAAAGAATATAACAAGTAGCATTCTTCTTCACAATTTGTACTAGATTAAAATTTTCATGGTATCTTTAATGTTTCTAGTATTTTCATGCGTAAAAGTTTTTTGGTTTACGTTACAATATTATTTTTCATTTTATTAATGTTGTTAACATTTCTCGTTGTTTAATCACCATAAAAAATAACCTTCCTTATCATTTTAAGCTAATCTAAGTGACATAAAATTGCGAATGATCTCGCCTTTTGCGAATGATCTCGCTTTGGCTTACCCTGGCACCAGCATGCAGAAAACCCAAAACTCTCTTACAAATGATATAGCATCAATTTCATCGTACCTTCAACAGTGGCACCTGAAACTAAGCATGCAAAAAACTGCCAGCTCACTCTTTCACCTGAACGACAATGATCCTGAAGCCAAACTCAGGGTAACCGTTGATGGGAAAGACTTACCTTTTTAAAAACATCCGAAGTACCTTGGTGTCACTCTTGACAGAAGCCTCACCTTTAAGTGTCATATAGACAAACTTGTTGGTAAAGTCTCCTCAAGAGTTGCTGCACTGAAAAGACTTCCAGGCATATCGTGGAGATCTGACTTTACGACCCTCAGATCATCCACACTTGCACTAGTATATGCTTCAGCTGAATACTGCCTACCGGTATGGATGAGGAATGCACACACCCAAAAGTTAGACAGTGTTCTAAACTCTGCCCTAAGACTCATCAGTAGATGTCCCTTCACACTGAGGGAATTCATGCACGTCATGGCTGGCATCCCGCCACACCACATCAGACGGGAAGCAATCATACTGGATTTGGCGAACAAGTGTGAGAGCGGAGATAGCAACCAAACCGCAAAACACATAATCAATGACTGTGCCATCTTCAAACCACCTGGTGGCGCCAGAGCGCTGAGAGAGCAGCCACTGAGTAATAGGCTACAGCAATGGCTGCAGATGAATGAATGGTAGAGAAGTCAAACGAAAGAAGAAGAACTGTCTACTTGAGCGCTGCCTCCGACTTTCTTGTTTGCTTTGTTTTCTGAGCCTTTGCGTTTGGGACTTGCCCAACATGGCCACTAACTTCTTTTTGGCTTCATTTTCTAGACAATAGAACAGGCTTTATCAGCTCGCTCCAGAGGTTTATCTTATCTAATAGATGTCATTTTAGTCTTCGATTTTATTGGTTGTGTTGTGAAAACGAAGTGTTTTCTCATGAGCTGAAAGTTGTTTTGTGAACGAGAATACCTTCTTGACAGATTTATGCATGGAACAAGGTAAAAAAGTGAAATCTAAAGCACAGCGAGTAGTTTCGGTTTTAAAGGAGGAGGAAGAATACCTGCTACGGTTAAAAGAAACTTTAGAAGATCAACTTATTCGCCTGAAGGTAGGCTTTTCGATTGCAAAAATGATGTTGCGTTGCAGTTTATGGTGACTGTGATGAGGGCAAGTGAAGACAGATATTTTTTATTTGACATCAGTTAAAAAATAATGAAGTATGGTCATATTACATTAAAAGTTTTACTTTTAAAATCCACATATAATGTTCATTCTGAAGGTATATATACTAAACTAAGTTTTGTTGATTTTTTGTCGTCCACCACATGATAGCTCTAATATTCTTATATTATTGAGCACTGTCGATAGCTAATAATTACTTCGATACTGGTATATTACATATATACAACTCATTTGGTGAACTGGATTTTTCCCAGTATGTGTTTGGTTAATGTTATGTGACAAACATTACATTTGGTCGTGAAATGTACTTGGACTTAAAAAATTCTTCATCATTGATTTCAGTAACCTCTCCAAGGAAATATTGTCTTTCATATTCATACTGATAGAGTCAGATTCATGATAGAGTCAGATTCATGCCCCAGATACATAAACTAATTGTAACATTTTTGGTTATTCATGTTTATCAACAGAAAAAAATGGACATGACTTACTTTCAATCCTCCACCCATTGTCAGTCACACATTTTCCTCAGATGGACATTGTTGAAATAAATTCATTTTGGTAGTCCATGAAACTGTGATATCTTATACAGCTGCATGTCCATTTGGTGGTGAAGATCACAAATCTATCTTGCTGAACTACAGCTGTTTGATTGCCCTATTGCCATCAGCCAAACTGATCCTGCACCCTGGTTTGTTAAGCTTCTCCGAGACAAGGTTCTCATTGAACACACCATATCACTTGACATTGGCAGGATTAAAATTGTCAAGAATCCAGTGACATTTTGGAACTTCAAAACAAGCTTTTGTGACAGCACCCTGACCAACTCAGTCATTAAGGCTTTGCTAGCTGTCACACTTGCCCATTTAAACACCTGCATTTGCCAGCAAGACCTTCTTCTAGGGAACCATTCACTCTTCAAAAATTATATAGTTAATTCACCAATGAACATCATATATACCAGCAACATCACACTGCAATGCAATTTGTGATGTACATGATGAGGACTGTAATACAGAATTTAAAACCCCTCCCCACACACATACACCAACCAGAAGTTGCTTTCCTTCCTGGGTACCATCAAGAAGTCATATTCTAGAGCAAGCACCAACCCATCACTAACCTTCATTTGCAGCTTCTGGCTGCAATGATACCACCCATTAATGGCAATGCACTTTCAACATCATCAAAAATACCATCAGCAGATGTGGATACTAGATATAGTACTCACAGATTCCTATTACTTTAATAACCTTCCATTTTGTCTGTTGCATACATGCAAATTTGATTCCCCTTCTCTTGGGTATATCTGCAATCCCTGTTCCATTTCTTTCCTTTATATTTCCAAACATATTTTTAATAAACATAATTTCACATATGGGTTTTTTAACAGATTTTGAATTTTTAACTTATCATGTCTGAAGATTATTAAACTATTTGCTACATTTTTCTCTTATAATAAAGTGATAATTTGTATCCTAAAGTATGCTTAGATCATTTATTAATTTCTAGTAGCCTACTGGACAGTTTTAGTCTACCCAAATGGAGGGAAGGCTATAAAACTTGTGGGCCACTGCAGAAAATGTCATGACAAGAAAACTTGCCAGATTCAACCCATAAAACTACATTATATTAGGAAAAATATAACTGGCTATACCTTTGCACATCGTGTGTTGATAAAAAAGCATTAAAACTGTTCCAACTTAGTCTCAGTTTCTCTACTGCAAATGTTCACTACACCAAATAGCTGTCTTAGTTTATGTTTTATTAATGTAAACCTTTATTGCCATCTTCAGAAGTTGTTTTCTTTAATTTGAGGTTTAGTTTGGTATTTTGACTTACATAATATTTTGTGACCCATTTAAGATTTCTTATTGCTGCACCTTATAATATTGTAAAATGAATAAGTTTATCTAGCAAAGCTGGTGCATTTATGCCATGGTCCTTTTGTTTTCCACAGGGCCTTCATAGACTCAAAACTGGACTTAAACATGGACTTAAAACTGGACTTTAGCAAATATTGTTCATTTTAACAAAGCCCACATTGATTACTGTAATCATTTGAATTTTTATGAAGAGTGTCTGCATCACAAAAAAGTTTATCAGTGTGAAAATAGAACTTTGATCTTTTTGCCTTATCATCATTTTCATCATCAAGTTGAGTTTATTATTTACAAAAGTACATGTTGCACCATGGAAGTTCACAGTTGTAATGCTTGCTGCATGGGGTCTTCAGGGAATCAATTCTGACCATTTCTCCATTGGCAAGCCCCATTCCCTTACAGCATTATTAATGAAGTGGAAATACTAGTTTAAACCAACTATGGCCTCTTGTCTCCACTTGCCCAAAGGATAACAGCCCTTGTAGTTGCATTTTTACAACCAGTTTAATGTACTAATTCATGTTGGTGGTCTTATTATCCATAGAGTACAAAAAACTGATTAAAGTTTAAATATATTTTAATCTTCCCAGTGTAAAAGGCAATGGTGTTGCATTTTAGTTTCCTGGTGAAATGCTTATGGTACAGAACAGTTGAAATGACATGTCTTTAGAAATTTGTATTCTTGTGTATACACCACTAATTAAAACCCATAGTCTTCATGATTGGTGTTATGTTAGGCTGAATCATTTTGATATGGAGTCCCAAGATCAATGAATCAAAGGAAAAACATGAATAAATTCCTATATCCTATATTTCCTGAGGTGTAATTTCTCTGTTGCCTTAATCAAGGTGGAAGAAAGTGCATTGTTGAAACTGATTGACNAAAAACTGATTAAAGTTTAAATATATTTTATTACCCAAACATCTTGTAGCTTGCTCGTAAATCTAAATTTTAGTAATCTTCCCAGTGTAAAAGGCAATGGTGTTGCATTTTAGTTTCCTGGTGAAATGCTTATGGTACAGAACAGTTGAAATGACATGTCTTTAGAAATTTGTATTCTTGTGTATACACCACTAATTAAAACCCATAGTCTTCATGATTGGTGTTATGTTAGGCTGAATCATTCTGATATGGAGTCCCAAGATCAATGAATCAAAGGAAAAACATGAATAAATTCCTATATCCTATATTTCCTGAGGTGTAATTTCTCTGTTGCCTTAATCAAGGTGGAAGAAAGTGCATTGTTGAAACTGATTGACACAAATTCAAAGGAAAACAGGAAGGATAATACTGAAGTAAGAATTTCTTCTGTTTCTTTTATTTGCTATGTCAAATGCCAGTCACATTGTAACATTAACATTCTCCTTTTTCTTCTTTGGTTTGAGTACTCATTAAGATTTAGCATGATAAAGAAGATTGACAGTATCATCATTTAATTTGGAACATCAGCACTTCAATAAAGTAGACAAAGAACTTATCACTCATCTCATTTGTAGTTCATAAGTTCACAGAAACCAAATACAGACACTATAAACTTCAGCTTATATTTTCCAAAGAAGAGAATGACTTCTAGCAAAGCAATAGTAAAAATGGTTAAGCTGCACCCATAATGAGCATACCTGATTTTGATTAGAAGTTTTTGAAGATAAACAACAAGGAATCAGTGAGTGGTGTGTTACAATTTGACCAGTGGTCATTGCATGGTTCTTCAACTACCATGTAGATAGGATGTCTGCAGTTGCTGTAGCTTTTGGTGGCCATACCAAATTATTTGTTCATGTGAGCATGGTGGTGGCGATGCCAAATTATTTTTTCACTGTAACCTTAAAGACATTTTCCTTCTGCAGGTGTGAACCTGCAAGTCTTGACGGTCTTCAAGGTTACAGTGGAGCCTGACTTGTATATTGTTTTATTATCTCACTTTTAACATCCATATTTCTAAAGACTGTGGAAGTCTTCCTATGAGTGCTTTGAGTGGTACTGAAATCAAGGAAAGAATACCTTGCAAATTTGCTCGACCTTGTTGGTTCAATGAAAAAGAATTGGCTGACAATGTACCTCTGTGGGCACCATCTCATTGAAGGTGAATACAAGATCAATAAATGAAGACCAATTGATCCACTAATAAAAGACATAGTATGTAAGGAAAATGAATTACTGAATACCATGAATTACAAGGATGGAGGAATTTAGTCATGGAAGAAGAGGTAGCTTTGCCTTGAAAAAAAGAAGAGCCTACTGAAATATCTCTACTAATGAGAAATCCAAGTCAGATATAAAATTTTGCAGCTGTTCACAATGTTTGTTAAGTGGAAAACCTGTGGAACCCAAATTAGCCTTACTTAAGTAAGTAAGTAAGTTTTTATTTGCCACAAACATAAAATGAAAAATGTTTACAAATGTTTAAAAAAAAGAAAGGCCCAGGAAGTCAATAAATTACAATTTAAGTTAATTAAGTTAATTAATTAATTTAAGTTAATTTACAAACTTTTGTACAAATTAATACTTAAAAAAATGTTCCATAAAAATATTACAATTTGAATTAAAATAAAAATAATGACAAAAAAAAAATCACCACTAATTGAAGTGGCAGGGATAACATTAAAAGGTCAAAATGACCTTTTTTCCATAATGGTCCCTAAAGAGGTGATTTTTAATTGAAAAAAAAAAATGAGAAAAAACGTTTTAAAATGAGATGTCCTTTAGAATGCCTGGCTCTTTATGAGAGTGAAAACATGAGTTGTCAGTAATATATATATATATATATACATATTTGACACAGGAAATGACTAAAGAAAGTATGCCAACATTTACTTGAGAAAATCAAATTTTTATTTATTATTTCAAATTTTCGTCTGTCTACAACAGACTTTATCAAGAAACTGACAAGCAAAAAACATAAACGTGATAAGACTGCAAACAAGTTGCTAAGTGACAATTTATTGCTATGCAACAAAAATTTATAAAAGACAATTGTCACTGGGGAGCTGTGAAGTGAACAGGAAGAATTTTATTTTCAATGACAACACACTTCTCAACAGACACAAGGCACGTGAGATAAAAAATGACTTGACTTTGTAATTAAAAGTCGCATATCAAATGACGTGTTTATTCATGTTCAATAGTAAGACACTTTATTGACGATTGTCCAGGTGATGATGATAATCCATCTAAATATTTACGTTTTGTGTTAGTTGACTACATTGAAAACGTAAGTGTTGAAGAACGTGAAAGCATTATGCTTGAAAAAGAAAAGTTCTGGATTGGCTCCATTTGCACTATCCACAAGGGACTTAACAGTTATCATGATTGGTGACGTACTAAATGGGTACAGAAATTTAAAATCAGAGACTGGTAGTTTTTAGAACATTTTTCTCTCTTTCTGTCACTGTCAAGTCATTTTTTGTCTCACATGCCTTGTGTCCGTTGAGAAGTGTGTTGTCATTGAAAATAAAATTCTTTTTGTTCACTTCACAGCTCCCCAGTGACAATTGTCTTTTATAAATTTTTGTTGCATGGCAATAAATTGTCACTTAGCAACTTGTTTGCAGTCTTATCACGTATACGTTTTTTGCTTGTCAGTTTCTTGATAAAGTCTGTTGTAGACAGACGAAAATTTGAAATAATAAATAAAAATTTGATTTACTCAAGTAAATGTTGGCATACTTTCTTTAGTCATTTCCTGTGTCAAATAT
>RDPX01000184.1:1300433-1316618 GCA_003991215.1 Morbakka virulenta | reverse complement strand
AATGAGATGTCCTTTTAGAATACCTGGCTCTTTATGAGAGTGAAAACATGAGTTGTCAGTAGTAGATATATATACTGTCTTCTTCTTTCTGTATATTTTGAAAATAGTATTCTTTGGTCTGGTGTTTAAAAGTGTTGACATTGTTAGTAGATTTTAATTCAGATGATAGGTTATTCCATATTTTTGGCCCTAGGTAAGATAGGCATTTTTGGCCTGTGTTGCTTTTATGAGATGGGATATGTAATTTAAACTTTGACCTTCGTGTAACACAACTCTGGTTGACTGGGTGGAATATTTTATCATAATAAACGGGAGCAGTTCCTTTAAAAAATTTCAATATCTTTACACTAATATTTTGATTTACTCTGTGCTTTGTGGGGAGCCAATTTATCTCTTTAAATTCAGTAGCACCAACATGGGCTGTGTTTTTTAAATTCAGATAAAAGCGAATGCATTTGTTTTGTGCAGATTGCATTTTTTTATCAGTCTCTTATTCAACATGGGGTACCATGAGGAGCATGCATAATCAACAAGTGGCTTAATAAGGGCATTGAGGAGCAATCTGTGAAGGAAGTTATCTAGAAAGCTTTGTTTTCTATTCAGAAATTTCAGCCTATTATTTATTTTTCCAAGTATTTTAGTTCCCATTGATTCCCCAGAAAGATTTTCATCTAGAACACATCCAAGGTGTGTGACTTCTGAGTGTTGTTTAATTTCTATATCACCCCTCTTAATGCTAAGACTTTTAATATTTTTGGATTTGTTTTGTCTGAAAAGAATGGATTTGGTTTTATCCTCACCAAAAATGAATATTAAATTTGTTTTCCACAAACCAATTGCACAGTGATTCCAAATTTTTATTTAAGTTTGACTCTATGTAGTCAATATTGTGGTGTCTGAAAATTAAGCAGGAGTCATCTGCATAAAGAAGTTGGTCACAGTCAACAGCCTGAGCCATGTCGTTTACATATAGTAGGAATAGTAGTGGGCCAAGAATTGACCCCTGAGGTACTCCATATGTAACATTACTGGGGTTTGAAAATTCCTTCCCAATGTTAACTGTGAATAATCAGTCATGAAGGTAAGATTTAAACCACAAAATTGTAGAGCCAGTACTTGGCAGTACATAAACACCCACAAATGCATTATAACCCCACCCACCCCAAATTGGTTAACTATTAAAAAACATTTTCACAGTAAAACATAACAGATCCCTTTGGAGACATTAGTTTGAATTGGCTAGTTTTTCTTACTATATCAACTGTAGAATGGTCACAACAGTGTAGTACAGACAGATTTTTACAAATAAATATGAAGATTAAATCAGAATACCAACTGTGTAATTATTAATATGCCCATTTGAATTTTAAGACTAAAGAACTGGAACATGTGGAACATTTTGAATGTTTTTGGTGAATTGTTAATTATCTTGAATTACAGTTAAGATGGCATTCATGCAATAAATCACTGCTCAACCAAAGAGCAGCAGAGTTTTACTATAAGACCCTTACAAACATAGAAAATCATATAAACTTTAACATAAACTTAACCCTACAATTCATAGATTGTACCATCTCTTCATGTAAAGAATGCTCAATATGGCATTGAAAATTAATAGAGTATTCAGAAATTCTTCAGAACAACATAAAAATATTTACACCGAACAAAACACAACTTAAAAATGCAGAGTTTCCACTTTAGAAAATGGTTAAAGGTATTAAAAGCACAGGTTCAGTACAGTCTGGGAATAATCAGGAGAAAATTTATTTTTGAGGAAAGTCAGGAAAAATTGGAAAAAATCAGATAAATTTTTTATGGTTGGAAGAAATTTGTATTTTCCAAACTTAATAGGGAAATTTTCAAATTTCCTGTATTTCTGACATCTTGTAATTGTTAGTAACCTAAATGCATGTACTTGAATATTGATACTTTAGTTTGATAAGAAGTAATTCTTAAAAAGAGACTGCAAATACAGTATTGATGGTCAGTTTGTACTTTCAAAGTATCTTTAAAATATCAAGCATACATTTGTTCAAAATTTTTTATATAATTACAGGCAACAGATTTATTAAATGAATTGCATTGTCTCCACCAAAAAAAAATGCCATTTCCAAAGCTGAATCATGGAAAAATTCAATGGACATCTCTAAAGAACCAAATGAAGCTAAAAAATCAGTGATTTTAACAATGCCTGTCAATTCTATGGCAGCTGCTGGTTCAACATCAACCCATGCATCCCAATTAAAATCTTACAATTTTTTGGTTTTAACATCATTTCCCCCCAGTAACTAGGGCTCAGTGCCCTTCACAGGGACTTGGATTTGGCAGTGACGAATTTCTTGGCCAGATGCCCTTCCTGATGCCAACTAATGGCTCTTTTGGTGAATTTCCAGTCAGCAGCTTGGGCAATCGAACCCTGAATTCTTGGTTATGGTGCAGTTGCACTAACCATTAAGCCACAGCACAATTCCTGTTTTTGAAACCACCTTGTCAAAAGGCTAAAAAAAATGTTTGCATTAAATCATGTATATAATTGGGTTGTGACAATTTTGTTTTGGCCTCTTAAAAATCCTCTTTCTAGGAAGTAAGGATGCAGAGAAAAAGAAGTTAAATCCCAGCAAATTTAATAATGTTTGTAAATCATGGGACTGCTGCTTCACTCGAAGACATTTTGGAAGAGGTCATAAATGCTGACCAGTTTGTTGTACTGTTTGATAAATCACTGAACTGTGTAACACAGACATCTGATATGAACATCTGCATCTGGTTTTGGAATAAAGAGAATAACTGAGTTTAAGATAGAGTTGGGCAAGATGGTTGTTTAGAATGTACTTTCTATTAATGTCAAATGGGGTCTATTCAATAAGCTCTTAGAGTCTTGGGCAAGAGAGAAAATGATTAACTGTATGTGGACAGGCCTACTATGAACCCCAGACCTTTTGCAGAAACTGAAAGAAGAGAGAAATGAATTTTTATCTCCCAGATTTAACAATTTTGATAGCCACTATTTACACTTTGTCTATGGAACCTTCAAAGCTGGTACTGAAGCAAGTATGGAGTTTTGAAAAGTTTATTAAGTTATATTTCCTGCAACTAAAAGATGCACCATCTCGATGCCACAATGTTATCAGTGTCATAGAATCAACCACGTTTCCACTACCATTTTGTGCAACCAAGATCAAGGGTCATTATTTTCTTGGGAACCATTTCAAAAAGGGCATACTTAGCTCTTTAAGAGTCACTTTCAATTGTATTATTAAATATTTGTCTTTTACATAATGTTGACTGATTAAATCATTGGATGACCTCCCTTCCTTCAAGCAACCAGAATGTAGGAGTTCTAAAATTGTTGAGGCTGCAGTAGAGGATTCTTTTATAGTGAAAAATTAAAATTTTTGAATTTTTTTGCAGGGCCTCATATTTCTTTTCTTTTTAACCATTTATCATTCACAAATGGCATTGGTTACTTTTTCAACACCTCAAGGCCAGTAGAGCTAGAACCCTTTTGTTTCTACTTGACATATGCTTCATGGAGAAAAGGAATAAAGCCTCCTCTTTGACTTTACCTTTGTACTGCCCCCATGTGGCTGCCATACATGTCAAACTCCAGAAGATCACAAAGCTTAATGGTGGAATTTAATAATTTAGATAAATTACTATAGCATTTCAGTATAGTTAAAGCAATAATACTGTTACACTGAAAATTTCCAGGCAGGAATATCCAGTGTCTTTTTTGGTATTTTATTTAGTGTTTTGTTTATCAAAAACATTATTTAGATGTTTACCAAAGCTTTTATGTTCTTTATCCTTAGGAATCCCAGGCAGGTATCACAATTTCAGACGAAATGAAGGTCAATGAAGTCCCATTGTTTGGATTAGAGACTGACAGGTTAGTTATCCTAGGCTTTTACATGATTCATGAGTTTCTTTGATAATTGGTTATGCAATTTTGATTTTTGTATTTTGTATACACCCCTTTTTCATATTACTTTTCTTGACTGATTTAGAATTTGTACATAGGCAATAATGTGAGGTGGTTGGTGTTACTCATTTCGAAGAAATATTTGTTAAAATTCATTTAATTAGTGCAAATAAGTGTTAGCAATCAAGAGGAAGATGTGTTTTCTTAAAACTCCATCATCAGTTTAAGATTTAAAAAGCATTTTGAATGTCTGCAGCAACATCTTTTAGCTATATTTCCATATATATTTACAAAGCAAAAGTCCATGTAACATTTGTCACCTTGTAGATTTATTGATAGCTGCAGATCTTTATACTTTTTGTATCATGGGGGGCTGTAGCTAAGGTAGTGACCTTATGAAGCTGGAAGGTGGGCTGTTTGAACATTACAAAGTCCCAATTTTGACAAAACTTGATAAGAGGCTATTGGGATGCCTAATGAACACAATGAGAGGACTGAAAAAGAAAAAAAGGTATCCAAAAGTTGGTACAAAAACAAACACAAGGGAATACCTGGGTGACAATGAGAACATAAGAGAATAAGTGGGCTAAGCCGGGTACTCTTAGTTTATCATAAATACCTTATAATTTACTAAAAGTATTCAAACTCATCTATACACCTATTGAGACAAGAAGTAACAGTAATAATATCTAAGTAAAAATTACATCAAAGTAATAGGTTAAAGTGAGCGTATCAAGATTTCTGAGCAGTGCAATGGTTGGGTGATAGATGACAGTTTTCAAAGTGAATATGTGAAAATGCATGCTCTAATTTGCTTTTGGGTATCCAAACATACTAAGGGAAATGATCAAAATAACAGCCCCATTGATTTTAGGGAAGAGAGTTGGTACTGAAAAACATTTTAGAATTTGAGGCTGCTACAATGCCTCTTCTTGCCAATTATTTTGTATCATTTTTGTCAAATTTAATTATATCAGGTCAGACTTTTTGTCAATTAATTTTGTCTACTTATGAAATAACAAGATACACCACAAAGTTTCGCTGCAATCGGAGGTCTCTGGGCTGGAAACAGCTCTCGTTCCTAACCAGAAAGGCCACTTCATATTTGATGACGTCACTGGCTTTGCCCCTATTTTCTCCCTTGCGTTCTTAATAACGAAAACCGCCTTACTTCCTGTCTAGCCTGTCACTTCGGCTTAGGCAAGGTCACTTTCAGTTCTGTTTTAGACCTTCCAATGTCTATGAGGCTGAGCTATAGCCTTCTGCTAAGTTTTGCTGCAATCGGAGGTCTTTCGGGCCTGAAACAGCTCTACCTCTGGTTTGGTGAGGTCACTTCCGATTCCATTTTACTCCTCTCATTGTGTTTGTTAGGCAGCCCTTTGGCCTCCCATCAAGTTTCGCTGTAATCGGAGGTCCGATTGGTGAGGCCCGGGCCGGAAACAGCTCTACTTCTTGTCCAGAAAGGCCACTTCTAGTTTCATGACGTCACTTGCTGTACCCCTATTTTCTTTCCTGCGTTCCCATGGAGGTTTCATCCAAGTTTGCTGTCGATCGGACAAGTACTGTCCCTCTTATAGTTAGCTAAGTGTCTTCAAAATGCATATCTGACCCTATAGCGTCACTTCCGTTTTAGTGACGTCACTTTCGTTTTAGTGACGTCACTTTCGGTAGGTTATATGGGGAAAAAAAGATGTATTTGTTACAATGTAGATGATTTACCAGAAAGGGATTTAGTTAGATAATAAAGTACAAGATGGAACCCAATGTGAAGCAAAAAATGTCTTGTATGTTGTTGTTGTTGATGTTGTTGTTGTTGTTATTGTTATTGTTGTTGCTCTTAGGATATGGGAACAGATGGGAAAGAGAAAATGTATGGCCGTGCGCACGAATATCTCTTGGGACGATTTCGTTGTATGAGATACCTACTTTTTAAGCCTGAGCCCTTTGATGATTTATATATATATATATATATATATGATATTGATACTGTATATTTTNAGGCAGCCCTTTGGCCTCCCATCAAGTTTCGCTGTAATCGGAGGTCCGATTGGTGAGGCCCGGGCCGGAAACAGCTCTACTTCTTGTCCAGAAAGGCCACTTCTAGTTTCATGACGTCACTTGCTGTACACCTATTTTCTTTCCTGCGTTCCCATGGAGGTTTCATCCAAGTTTGCTGTCGATCGGACAAGTACTGTCCCTCTTATAGTTAGCTAAGTGTCTTCAAAATGCATATCTGACCCTATAGCGTCACTTCCGTTTTAGTGACGTCACTTTCGGTAGGTTATATGGGGAAAAAAAGATGTATTTGTTACAATGTAGATGATTTACCAGAAAGGGATTTAGTTAGATAATAAAGTACAAGATGGAACCCAATGTGAAGCAAAAAATGTCTTGTATGTTGTTGTTGTTGATGTTGTTGTTGTTGTTATTGTTATTGTTGTTGCTCTTAGGATATGGGAACAGATGGGAAAGAGAAAATGTATGGCGGTGCGCACGAATATCTCTTGGGACGATTTCGTTGTATGAGATACCTACTTTTTAAGCCTGAGCCCTTTGATGATTTATATATATATATATATATATATGATATTGATACTGTATATTTTACATACTACTGTTCAATCCACATGATTGATATTTACTTTATCATAATGCAGGCTTTGTCCTTGAGGTATTCGTATCTTACTTTTTATTATTTTTTGTTTATTGCCATAGAACAACAGGAAATAAAAGTGATGCCCTTGGGAGATTGAATAATATTGAACAGGAATTAAAAGCAGAGCACAGCGAAGAAGAAGAAGAAGAAGAGGAGGAAGAAGAAGAAGAAGATGAAGATGATGAAGATGACAAAGATGATGGCTTTGTCAATGCAGATTCATAAATGCACACCTTCATACTGCTTTACTTGTAGGAGGCTGCTCAAAAAAAAAGGAGAAAATAATTAGCTGATGAAAAATACGGCATTCCATCTATGTCTGCTTTCAGAATTTAAGGGGTACAGCTCCGAGTGAACAGATTCCAAAGTCGAAAAATTATTTTCCAAATACCAATAAACTTTAACTCTCTTTATCACACATTGGCATTAAAGATACTATTTGTAAACTTTGGGTGACACTGTCTACTGGAATAACTGCTTTTGAAAGTCGATGTTTTGCATCAATGGCATACTAACCGTTAAAATCATGAAGTGATTGTGTCGTGTGTCAACGATCGATTAACTGAGCATTTTTACCAATATATGTCTTACGCCTTGTGATTAACCTACGTATTTTGATGTTATTGCTCATTAGCTGCCGTACATGCAAAAAGATTGATATCTTTTGCAAGGCAGCGGAGCTGAACAAACCTTGAGTTGACAAAAGAAGGAAAGGAGGAAGCCGCGGATAAAAGTTTTTCTTGTATATACTTGTTTTATTTTATTAAATTTACGGAATAGGTTAACGTTTGGTCTATCCTTGGAAAGAGTCACAATCTTCACTCGCATCTAACTAAATCCCTTTCTGGTAAATCATCTACATTGTAACAAATACATCTTTTCCGATAATTTGAAGGCAGCGGTCATGAAAAGTAGTCGCCTACCAAATAGACTGCAAAGTGTCTGTAACTGTTAAGGTTAAATCTCCCTGACCAGTGCAGCCACTAATATAATACTACTCCTAAGAACCTAATAAAAACCTTGCACTTGTTAATTTGTCAAAATTTTCTCGACCCCCGCCTCAGTAGGGAAACCCCCACTTTCTAAGTTTTTGCCACTGACCTTAAAGGTTGACCAGGAAAATATTTTGTTACAAACGTTCCATTCGGTGGTCACATGTAAATCCACGGCCTGCATTAGATGGTAAAACAGCAATTCGAGGATTTATTTTTAGTCAAAAACATTCGTCACCAGTTCACTAAACTTGTCTCTCCTTAAATTTCATACGGCAACATTTAATCAAAAAAGCGTGGAGCTCGGTTGGTCAATGCTGCTGTATGACAGCAATTGCATAGCCAAATAATGGGTCATTTGCATGAACATAACCAATCAAGAGCCCTTAACAATAACAACCCTTTTAAACAACTGAGCCAGTCCCTGTAAAGGCCCTGGGCCGGCGATAAGTTATTGGGGTGCCCTGTGTCGAGTAGATTGTCTGCTTTTCAGCTACCAAGCTCTATAACTCGTCCAGGACAATATCAACCACACAGACCTCTCCCAGCTAGATACTATGGCAAAATCCTGCTAATACCAATGCACCTAAGCTAAATGTAGATACATAAAAATGAATATTGGCCGTTCGATGTATCACCCCTTGTTACCTGCATAACTAAATTTTGTACAGTCAGTGAATGAAAAACCAAAATTTTCAAATATCTTGCCAATGGAACTAGTCAAGAGAAAGAGTGCCGATGAAAGAAATTCAAAACAAACCGTATACAAAAATATAAAAAGAGGATAGGGTGGTGGAGAAAGAAGAAAAAGATACCACCAAGTTTGCTTCTTCGCGTACAATTCACACTGAACAACTGCACTAGACAACAATTTATTAAATTCAGGTCATGATTGGCATCCAAAGAATTTTGCGACAAAGACATAAAAATACTTATCTTTGGAGGGCCTCCAATCAAAATTGCCCACGGCACATAATTGAGGGACCAAACTCAAAGCAACGTATCCGCCAAGGAAACAGGCGTCGTCACTTAATGAAGACGAAGTACACTGCGCGGAAAAATCATTCTTGGTCGTTTCTAGAAGTTATTAAATTTCTGAATTAATCAAAATTTTGATAGTGACAATGGCCGGCGTGCAGCAGCAAAAGAAAACAAATTTTGATGTACCATTTGATCACTTTCAAAACAGAGCAAGTTAGACAAAAATTGTAACTATTGTTCAGACTGTGACTAGGAATAAAAGCAAATCTAATGGAGTAATTTTGTTTGGAATGCTCTTGGTTTCGACGTCCGTTGCTTGTAATAATCCTCTAAAGTTACGACTCAATAAAATATCTCTTTGAAAAAGAGAAATATGAAAGTTCACACTCACTTTGGATTTTCACAGACATTCTGGAGAAAATTTGTTTTTATAAAAGACAACATAACACATTGTGGTCTTGTTGAATAATAGGAAGCCTGTACTTGGAAGCTAAAACTGGAGCTCTGCGTTGATGGTTTTTCGTTAGGAATTCCAGCGACGTTTGTCAAATCAACCCTGCCGTTTCCCTGCTTGGCCACTTTTTCCCTAAAAAGCTTAACGCTTCTTTAACACTATACTACAAATGTACATCACAAAGATCAAAAGAAGCCTTTTTTGCATAGCGTGGTAAGATCAGGTGTGAAAACGCCACACAAGTGCAAAGAAAGGATTGCTCCATTGAGGGTCATCGAGAAAAGCTTCTTAAAGGAAAGGTGTATAACATTTATTACTGAGTGGTAAGACATCAAACTGATTTTAAAAAAGATTTCATCACTATTACTACGACAGGAACAATACTTTAAATTTTTTCGAGGAAGCACAAGTCCCAATTGTTATTTTTGAGGGACCTGGCCCCCTCAGACCCATAGCTCTGGGTTTGTCATTGTACCGTCTTTATCTAAATCTATCGCAAGGTTAAACTTTGAACGTGGCAAAAAAGGTAACATGATTCATAACTGGTCGAACACAATAGCACCTCAGACGACTGACTGACAGCCGGTCAAAATTGCTCGGTTTACTGTAAGAGGGGAATTTGTGTCGGGACGTTTTTTCATTTTGTTGTCATACATTTACCAAGAGCTATCTTCAGAAAATCTTGAGGAGGAGGAACTTTCTTATTGACACTTGTAGCTTTGGCGTGGACTCACCGATTGTAAACAGGATCAGACGACCCTACATTGAAGTGAAAGTACTGGACAAAGAACTGTCATTTAAAAATGAAGTATTTATGTGAAAAAACACTGTATGCACTCAAGAGAAACGTTTTAACCAAGTGCAGATTGATCGAGGACTTTACGTCTTGCCTAAATTTGCTTTAAAAGGCAAAAGAATCCGGACAATAATACCTGAAGCCCCTCTAGGGGTCAACTAACAGTGGGCCTCGAAAGGATCATATTGCCTGAGCTAGATTGGTTATTGCTATCACTTGATGAAGAAGATCTCTTTGGTAATGAAGGATTCCAAGCTAATAAAAGTACTGTTGATATTAAAGTCAGTTCAGGAATTAAAGATATTCCAGTAAAAGAAGTCATTGAATCGACGTAAGCAACCTTAGTTCAAATGACCCAAATATTGAACAAGATGGCAAGTTCTTGGGTATTTTTCATAACACTGTCACTACTCACATCACACCCATGCTTTCACTCCGTTTGTGGTACAGTTTAAAGCAACTTATCATAAGGCAAGTAGAATTTTCGAAAAGTGGTGCGGAAACCAAAGGGTTTAATTCAAGTCTTGCCATTGGCTTGGACATGAACCAGGAAGAATCTAATGATGTCTGTTTGAAAAAGAACAACTTGCTGGGCAAAGAAGAGGTTCTTTGCCATTAGAAAATGCTGATACACAGATTCCAGAGCCACATGAGCCAAATAATAAGATTGAGCCTCACAATTTAATGAAGTAGCTTCCACAGGTTGGTGAAAACTGAGAGGTTTGAGTAAAGTTAAAAGTTTAATTAATACAAAATTATTATATCTTGTTTTGTTGTTAGAAATGAATTTTGTTTACTCTTAATCAATGTTTTCCGTGTGTTTTCCTTTTTTATCCCATTGATAGTTCTATTTCGTAGTATTCTATACTTCTTCATCCCCTGTTTATCTCAAACCCTCGCTTATCAACTATTTCCAGAAGCTCCATCCCATCCACTTTTTCTGACCATGTCTGCCTCTTATTGCGTTCTGCTCTCCACTAAATTTCTTTATTCGTAATATGATCTGTCCAATATATCAGTAACGTTGGGCGTAGCATTCACCTCTCTGCCCCTTCCAGCTTTTTCTCCAGGTCTGGCGTGATATTCCAGCTTTCAAACCCATATGTAATTACTGGGATGACATAACAGGCTAGTATTGAAGCTAGTATTAAACCCATATGTAATTACTGGGATGACATAACAGGCTAGTATTGAAGGAGAGTGTTTGTCTTTGCCAGTATGATGGATATCCGCTGAAATGTTTCTTTTGCCATGGCAATTTACTTTTTTACTTCCAGCAAATGCTTTCCATCTGAGGTAATCATGCTACCAAATTAGTTGAAATATTTACCTGCTGGATATCTTCACCATCAATCTCAATTTTACAATTCACACTCTCATTCCTTTTGCTTACAGCTATGCAAAAAGTCTTCTGGTGGATGATACTAGGACCTCTTGTGCCACTTTCCTCTACAACTGGGTCTAGTAGTTGTTGCAGCTTTTGTGGAGTATCTGCTACGAGAGTTTTATTGTCAATATGCCGTATATTATTCATCTTATACCATCTAATCGTTAAACGTTCTTTCCTTTCAATACTTCTCATAATGTTCTCACCGTATCGGTTCAATAGATCTGAAGAAAAAAATCAACCTTTTAAACTCCTCTTTGGATATTACAGTATTTTCCGACCTCGTTTTGAACTCTAACAACATCAGTTTGCTTCCAGTATTAAATACCTTAGAGTTATTATATCTTTGTTATCTACGTCTAAGTCTTGCAACATCTCTAGCAGACACTCATGTTTTATTTTTTCAAAGGCTTTGCTGTTATCAATAAAACAAAGATATAGTCGCGTTACTTTTCTGTAGCTCGTTCAGACAACATTCGCATAACAAATATAGCATTTCTTGTCCCTGAATCTTGGATAAACACAAGCTGTTGTTTTCCTATCTCCGGCCTCATTGCTCTCCTTGCCTCTTGCCATTATGACTCGCATATGACTCATTAGGCTTATATTTGTCTGAAGCTTGGATTCGGAGTCGCCAGTCTTCTTGGGTAAAGCGATAAAGACAGATTTGCTTCCGTCCGAAGGGATTTCTTCACTGTCATGTATGTCTTTAATCAATATTGAGTGACATTGAGTATCCCAAACTCTTAAAGTGTCTTTATCGTCTCAATGCATATTCTGTCGGGACCTGAGGTTTTTTTCATCTTCATCTTCCTACTCGGTGCTTTTACTTTGCAAGGTAAGGTTCTCGAACCATCGATGGGTTTCTTTGTGGTTGATTTGTTGCTCATTGCATCCATAAAAAACTTTTCTTCATACTCTCTCTTCCCAATGCTCAATCACCTCCCCTTTCTCCATGATCATAGGACTGTCCTTTGCCTTGATGCATCCGCGTGAAGGACGCATCCTTTTACCAGCCAAGATCTTTATTTTCTTGTATAAGCTAGGATCTGAGACCTTGCAGCTTTTGGTTGCAGAGCTTTGCTCATTCATACAAAAATCTTGTGCTTTTCTCCTCTCATTTCTTATGTCACGGTCCAATGTCTTGTTTACTGGAGTGAGTCTCTATCCGGCACTTTTTGTCAATTTCTCATCTTTTGTAAGATTTCTAGATTCATCCAAGCTTACATCTGTTCTTTTCCTTCATACTGGACAAGTTCTTTTCAGGTTTTGACTATGGCTTCTTTTAGCACTTCTCATTTGCTACATTTTTTCCTATCGATTACTTCAAACGGTTTTGTACTGCAACTGCATATCTGGCTTTGAGTTCCTGGTTCTCACAAAGAAGGTTCTACTGTCGTTTTGCCTCTGGCGACGCACGCTATAGTCGGTTAAAGCTTTAGTCTGATAGTGCGTACAACAGTTTTATGGTCGCTCTCGCACTCTGCTCCAGGGTAGCACTTCGACTTCGTTCAGCAGTTCGGAATCCTCTACTTGTAGTCACAGAATCCATATTATTTTTATATTAGTTTCCAGGGTCTTTCCATGTCCACAAGCACCTGTTGTGATTTTTGAACTATGTGTTCACAATCACCTGATTATGCACCAGTTACCCATCTTTCTTCTTCTTTATGCTGCATACACTTCCATATCGACGCATCCCGTTTCAGTTCAGCTCGTCTCAAATAGACCTAGGATGTTCATATTCAGTCTTTACATTTCCAATTTCACATTTTCTAGTCTCTCTGCTTAATACTAATGCCGTATATTTCATGTTCTGATACGCAGAGTGGTTTTGTTTATGAAAGTAGCAGGCTAATTATGGGATCCCATCTGTCAAGCAGTAAAGTCCCTACCAAGCGTGATTTTAGTAGCTGTATTGCCATCAATCCCATTCATGCTATAAAAGTTGGACATTAATATGTGCATTGTCATGATTGTTCTTGGGAAAGTATAATAGTGCTTGGCCATTGCCTTCCATTGGCGGATGACCACTCATATACAAGTTTCATTTGTGCCCTTAGCATACCGCGATGTGAATGCAAGTTTCTCCCCACTTTGCCGTTGGTCAAGCTATAGACTCATCCGCCAACTATGCTGCATCCTGTTTTCATGCAGTCAAGTGCGAGACGTGTACCCTGTCACCATTAACGTGTTGATGTTCATTTATCTGCTAGCTGAAGGGTGTGTACAAGGGTGTGGCCGTGCACAAGCTACTTGCAGCCAGGCGTGAGAATTGGGTGTCTTCAGGAGACCAGTAGTTCCATCGCCGGAAGGTCAGCTGATGGTTGGCACTGGATCGTACTCTATCGGAACATCCCATACACCCTGCCATTACACTGCACTCTGACCCTGATTTCGAAGTATTTTGGTTTGTTCTCCTGTCCAAAACGAGGTACCTCTTTTCCATCAGAGGGCTATTAAGACACACAACAGCGTGTGTTTCAATCTCGGGAACGTGTTTTGACTGAGATCGGCGTATTTAATACATAAATCAATGTCATGGGGAAAGTAAGTGGAAGCAAAAAGAGACATACCTCAAATAAAAAGCTAGCGAATAAGTCCTTTAACAAACTCGCCAAAAGACAAAAGAATCGAAAGAAAGAGGGGAAAAATAGAAGAGGTGGTGCTCTTCTGCCGGAAAGCAATTACATCTCCAGAAATATAGAACGCACGAGTTTCAGTGCACTCAGCAATAATGAAGAGTTGGATGGTGAAATAACGGACGAACAACTTGAAGCCTTATTAAAAGGTGGGAGTCTAAAATCCCAGGAGACTGAAAATATCGAAGGGTATGAAGTGAATTTCTTGTAGATACGGCTACGGCTGTAGAGTATAGGTAGCTTTTGGCCACTTCATTATTACAATGATAGTTATGTGATGAGTATGTATTACTTTAGGGTTTAGATTCTTTATCCAGTAAACGTTTATCATCTCAATTATCCATGATAATTTATGGTGACGCTGAAAGTCATTTATGTGTCGACTTCTGATTATCATCATAAGCGATGCTCGTTAATTATATGAAAGAAAGCCATTTTGTACCGGAAGCTCTGCCAGTCTAACTTTGACACGCTGACATACAATTTTCAATTCCCAATAGTCTGGCTGGAAGCTGAAATTTGTCACACTGAACATGGTTTAACAGTTAAAGTCAGTATGACTTATACTGTAATCTTTTTTAAGGCTTTGTGTCTTGTAGCCAGTAAAGTACACTAAACTGTGGTACCCCGTTTCCAAAACTGTTTCATATCTTTTCAGTTGGAACATTTTTAGTTCGTTGTTACACATACAGTGCAAATTAATCCTTGTTATAATTAAATAGGTATCTGATTTTAATTTGTTTTCCTAGATCATAGTGACAGGAAAACCACTAGTCTAAAAAGTAAGAATCAAGCTTTGTTCTAAGTCATCGTACTAAAAAATTTGACGCCTGGCCTACGTAAGGAGGCATTATTTTCAAAGTTTTAAACTTAGAGTACTGAGAAGTATTCAGTAGGAGAAATTTTTTTTAAATGTCAGGAGAAAAAGTTGTTCATTATTTGGTTGCAATTCTAATCTAAAGAATACTAAATTTGGTATAATAAAGGCACCTTTACACAATGACAATTTTAACAAATAAGGAAAAGAAAAATTTACTGAAAATAACATGTTAGATGCCAGCCTAAAAATGCATACTGAAAAACCCATGATGGGCATAACCCAAAAGAGAGTTCTTCTAAGCCAGTTTAACTACATGTTTGTTTGTTTTTATAGCCATACATATTTTCGAAAATAGGCTGATGTATGATTATGGAGAAAACTCAGGCTTAAAATATGCTTAAATTATGCTTATTTTTGAAAAAAATTAGATCTAAACTTTTTATGGTACTTAATTGAAAAACTGTCAAAATTAAGGTTGATTCAATAGAAAGAAGCTTCTTGTGACAGCTTCTTATTCAAATAAAAAACATAACTTAAAACATGATAAGTATAATGTATACACATACTCTTAAAATAACTTTTCAATAAAGCCAACAATGAAGTCAAATAGGTTTCTCTCACCCTCTTCGTGTTCAGGGGAAAGAAATTCTATGTTGTCATCAATAACAAATGAATCGTCTTCTTCTTCTGGTTCAGCTGAAGGGACACTGTCACCATTACTGACTGCAGGTATTGTAGATGCATCAATCACTGATGGTGGTGGAGCATGGTAGTTTTCGAGACCTTCAGGCTTAATTAATTTGTCATTAGAACCATCGTCATCATCATCATCATATTCGATTAGCATCCGTTTTACATGCTAGCATGTGTTGAACATTTTCCTGAAATCGAGTTCCAAGTTATCCTATCCTTCACCAGGTCTCTACTGACAGCTTTTTGTTCGAGATCTATCCTTATCACTTCCTTGCATGTTTTCTTCAGTGCCAGTGGTTCCTGTCACCTTGATTGTTCTGGATCTACTTGCCCAAGCATTCCTGTCCATTCTCTCCACATGACCAAACCAATAAAGCCTCCTATTTTGCATACAGCTGCCAAATACAGTCCAGATTCAATCTCCTTCTGAGTTCATTAGAACTGAGCCTTTCCTTCAGACTTACGTTGCACATCCATCTTATCATTCTCATGTCATTCCGCTCCATGTGGCTGACATCTTCAGCTTTCACTGGCCAAGTTTCACTACCATACATCATTGTGCTACGTACACATGCCTGGTAGACTCTACCTTTGGTAGGTAATGGCAGAGCTCTGCTGGTTAACAATGGCATCAGCTCCCTGAACTTACTCCATCCACTGTTAACCCTTGCTGTAACACTTGCACCAGCTCCCCCCTCAGCTCCAAGGGTGTCACCAAGGTAGCAAAACTTCTGGACAACCTCAATATCCTCATCCTCCAAATGCACTTTATGTAGGTCTAAGTCACAGGTTGCCTCTCCTTCTTTGCACCTCTTGCAGCTAAAACGGTTAGTTTCTGTCAG
>RDPX01000184.1:1264121-1281971 GCA_003991215.1 Morbakka virulenta | reverse complement strand
CTGATATGTATGGACTAAATGTAGAAAGAAAGCATGGTAACACTTTCTCAAATATTTTTACACCAAGATCATTTTTAACAACACTAGTAAACTTTTTACACCAAAGATCATCAGTAGAACCAAAACAGAAATTGCTAAAGTTGGCATTAGAGTAAACCAAAACAAAATAATCTATTTATTATTTATCTGTGTTAAGTCTTTTTTATGTAAATACTGTATATATCGTCATGTTTTTATTTTTCAAGAAGAGGCTGATTTTGAAAAAAATGTATGATTTTGTGTCCCAAAACCTTACTGTGATCTTTACATTGATGAACTTCGTGGAGATTTGACCTAATTTTGATGAAAGAGTAGGATTTGAGTCTTTTTTTCTCTCAAAATCCGTTAATATCCATTTTAAGTTACCCGCCTCCAGCTCACTCCTTCAGTCGCATGTCTGTTAGGCCTGTTAGTTAGAGATCGCCATGGGTTCTAGTTAAAACAAAAAGTCAAAGAAACCTATTAAAAAGAATAAAGAAACTTTAATTTAAGTTCCTCGGGGACTGCACAAGAAAAGATGATGCAAAGAGGCAAACACTTGAAGGTAAGGTAGAAGACAAAAGAGCAAGAGCAAAACAAAACATCACATTTCCAGAAAATTTCAGAATGAAGAGGAAGGTAATCTTGGAGCTTATAAAGAGTATGGAAAGCAGAAATTATTGGTATAAACTGGCACAAGGGGAAAAAAGAAGAAAACAGTTTGGGAGGAACATGATTCTACCTCATATACCATGTTTTCCCTAATGTATTTTACTTGTTTTTCTATATTCTACAAAAGCAGTAATCAGACTAATTGACATAGACATAAATAGCATGGTAACCAAAGAACAGTTATATTTTATTTGTAATGCATCATGTCTGGTGCAAAGTTGGGTTTTGTTTGACATATACAGGTATGCTTAATAATTGTTATTAATGTAACTGATTCTGTATTTCATAACCTTACAGACAAGGATGGTGTTCTTGAAGCTAATGAAGGTGACAACAGTATTGCTGTACCAGATATGACACCCAAGGAAATTACAATGGCACAGCTTTTGGCTGAAAGACACCATCACTTTAGGAATGCTAAAGAAAGTATTGGAGAAATTTGTAAATCCATTTTGGGGGATCCACAAGAAAAGGTATTTCAGCTATTTTAAACAATCAGCTTCATTTTTGCTCATAAATAATATCCCTACTTTTACAAAAATTTTAAGTTTGTATGGCATCTGAATGCAGTTACTTCATAGTAATATTAATGACCTTTATGAGATATGTTTTTTGTTTTGATAGTTCCACTTTGTTGGACTGACTGATTAATTGTATTGGTGTTGGTGATATAAATGACTTTTCATGATGGAAACAGTGGAAGGATAATTTATACTTTAAAAAACTGTATTTAACCAAGCCATATATTTAAGCATTTCTCATACTAAACCATATCCAGATACCAGTTGTTAAATAAGCCTCACTTGATTAGAAATTTTTTTAGCTTTAGTTGAATTTCTCTTTTAAAAAATCAGGGTTACCAGTAATTTTTATTGGTAAGATGAAACTAACATCTCACTTCTTACAACTGCCATTTCGGCCTGCATCTTGTAATTCCTCTAGCAACCATTCTTTCATAACCACGAGTGCATGGTAGTTTCGTAACTACCATGCACTGGCTTAATAACCAGCCCTGAGTCAATGCACTCCCGAGTATTGACTTCTGTCAATGAGAGTGCTTTGAAGTCAGCTTGCATATAACCAAGTAAGTCTTTTTTAGGCAAACCATAGTAAAACAGCACTAGCATGGCTATAATTGAGTCTTTTTGCTTCTGTTTTATTGTCCACTCACCTCAAATACCCAAACTACCTCGGCCTAGAACATCTCTTCTCCTCCTGGATACCAGTAGTATTTACCTCGCAATATAACTCTTCTAGTTATACATTATTATTATTATTATTATTATTATTATTATTGACAATATTTACAAAGGCTATTTACATTTCAGTACTTTTGTATACAATAAAATATATAAATACTGTAAATAAATACTAATAAATACTGCATTACTTAATTTATTTTGACATGTATATTGGTGAATGTATAGAAGAAAATTTAAAGCACTATTGGTTATAGGATTGATTATGAATTAACAGAATCATAATACAACTAAGTAAAATTTAAGTTTAAGTTTATTTAATTTTGCTGTGAATATTGACACTTTCCCTTGTATTGTTAGCTCTCAAAATTATTGCCCTTCTTAATGTATTTCACTTCATGGCACTTTACAGATATTTGTAATACATGCCAATCATCATCTTTCTTCCCTTCTTGTTGATTAATTCTTTAGAATTCTCTAGAATTCTTTGCGAAGGTTTCCTTGGGTCAAAAATAATTTTTGTTGATAGTTAAGGAATTATCCATACTGTGAAATGTTTGAATAACCGATTTTATCTTAATAAACTAACAAGTATTTTTATGAATCATTTTTGAAGAATTATGTTGAACCATAAATACTGAGTGTAATTTTGACAACAGAAAATGTCAAACGGTTTATTGAGAGGTCTTTTTATTATTATTATTGCCTTTCAGATAGGGCAACTAAAAACACTAGTGAATATGTGTTCAAGTAGTGAGCTTCCTTCAGTTCGCAAGATTGCTGTACTCTCAGCATGTGAGGTATTCAAGGATATTGTTCCAGGGTAGGTGTCTTGTATTGTTATGTTTAAAGTTTATTTTAGGTGGCTAACCTACATATCATGTCAACTTTTGAGCAAAGGAAACAGATACTGTCAGAAAGGATAACGACAGATAAACGTCGTACTAACGTCATTTTGTGATCCTTAGTAAAGGAGTGTTGTACCACGAGTATAATAATATACTTTCGGTTGCTCCAATTATTTAGATTTTATAAATTAGTAAAAAAACCTGTATCGTTTTTTGATATCAAGGAATAAGTAGGCTTTGATTACTCAGAGAATCTAAGAAAAATCATTTTCAAGTAATATGCAAGCGTTACTGGAAAAAAAAAACACATTCGATTTCATGCTGGAATGTCATTTCTGGGCTGGAATTATATATTTTTCTATATTGTGGCGAGGATTTTTACTCTGCAGCTATATTTTCACATGACCATTTATTTCCAGATATAAAATGAGGTGTTTTTCCTTTATTGAATGCCACTTACAATATCTGTAGATGTATCACTACAACATGAATAATATCTGAATTTTTTCTAACGTAATCAGAGAAAATTACTAAGTTAACTTTAGCATTTTTTTATTGGAAAAAGGATAAAACTACTTTAAGTAGAATAATTGTAAATGAACGATTCAAATTACAGAAAATCGACATGGCAACTGAAATCAGGTTATTTTCGTCAAAAGCTTTTTCGGTGGCACTTCATTAGACCAAGACGCCAGAATGATAAAATTAAAATGACATTTTCTGAATTAAGAAAACAAATAGAGATTAGAGGCAACCATCAAATTTATGTGACTGGGTGTTTAAAATATTTGAAAAGATACAGAAATTCTAAAAGAGGATGAAAGTTGAATATGAATTGCATATAATTCTACTAACTGAAGGGTAGACTTAACTCTGCCATTTGCTTTGATGTGTTTGACTCCTAAATTTTTACCGCATGCCAAGCCGTGAAATAATCATTATGCAACTCTCCGACGTGTAGTAAACACTATCCGACGCGGAATTAAGTACGCTTACTTCGTGGGGGCCAGGGGAGCGGAGAAGGACAAACGCGTGGACGAAGAAGCCTCTTTGAAAGATGAAAAAATATATGAAAACAGAAAACAACTTAGGGAGTTACGACTACATTTTATGAATAACAACTACTTCAGACATTTTCTCATTCATAATAGATTATGTTAAAGAAACTTTAATACATTTATGCAGCTAACGAAAATGTTGCGTTAAAAATGCTGTTGGAGTTGGTTTTTTTGTTGCTGTTTGCTTAAATTCGTGACTTAAAAGACTAAAAAATGTCGCAAAACCAATGGAACGTAGATGAAAATAAAATAGCATAAATTAATTAAAAATAATCAGCGTCATTCGATTTATCACTTACACAAAGTCCGATAACTTTATCAAAGCTCTGGCGCTTTTTTTATCAAGAAGCTTTTTGTTTCGGACGCCGCTGCTTTTCTGAAACATTCATTTCAGAATGGAAACTGAATCTAATTCTTTCAGGCAGGTTTGACCTTCTTGGCCAATTCGAACTTAAGAGGTTGAACTCTGTTAGTACCAAGCGATGTTGAGTATCAGTTTTGATTCTCTTTAACATCGAAAACGATCTTTCTAATTTAGACGTGGCCACTGGAAAAGAGAACAGAAGCTCAATCAGATGAAGAATATTTTTTAATTTTATATTTACTGAAGCAAAATATTCGCTTCCACGTTATTAGATAATTTGTTGCTGACAGATTCAAGAATGATACTGTATATTCTACTAAAATATACCACTCGTATGACATGGCACTTGGCCCAGCCTTTTTTCTGTATCGTTATCAAATTCTTCGAAACATGTGCCGAATAAAATTTTTTGAGAATTTGACGTCATTAGAACCTCCTTTCACGTTCTTTTCCCAATCTTCAGTAAATAAAATCTGCACCAATCCTACAATTTATTTAACATAACTATCTTCAAATATATTTTCAATATTTTCTATAAATCCGTTAATTACATTCTCGTTCTTTTTTATTCAGTTTTTTGTAGTTCTTTCTTCCACCCAGTTAAGTTAATATTTTGATACGCTGTACCTTCTTCTTCAACGGGTTCTGTTATCTTCAATGCCCCGAAAGTGAGAAAAGTTTTCAACATTTCTTTACCGCAACTGATCTGAATTGGATTAAGCTTTTTGAAGAGCCATTGCCACCTTTACATAGTCTATATTGTCACGTTGTAAAGTTCACTGTGATTATTTTACCGGTATTAGGCCAACCAAATAATACAGCAGATTCGAGATTAGTATTACGAGATTGTTAACGAAGTCTTATGTAATACAAAAATGAATAGACCCGACAAATCTGTTGGGTTAAGAAGCAAATCTAACCGACGAAGAAAAAATTCTCTCCGACTTTGTAGGATGACGGACCGTTATTTTAAGGAATGCGCATTCGCTGTACTGCAGTAGATGCTATGCAATATCTGAATTACAATTAACAATTGGGCAAATACCCTTGCGATTTTTTTTGGTTGAAGTCGGCTAATGCAAGACTTTTCTCTGTAAATACTAGGTACGTTCTGTTTTATTCTGTCGATTAACCTTAAGGGCGTACAGCTTTGGTACTGGGGTATCAATGAGACTTTAACTCAAAAGCAACTATTCTTCAATTTCTGACAGGCGTTGCGACCTTTGTAGATTAAGGTTTAATCTATGAATTTTTTCATGGTATGAAAAATTACTTTTGAAGCAATGTCAGAGAGCCAGTCACAAAAAGTGGCGCGGTGTCTTCAATCCCCTTTGTTTTTCGCATCGATAAAACACCGCTTGAGCTGTTGTCTTTCAGGTGTCTTGCTATAGAGGTGTGCCAGTTAAAAGCTTTTGACCAAACTTTGCGTTATTGATAATTTTTTAGAATATGTTTAAAATGGCAACCCAGTCATTAAAACATGTTTTATAAGTTATAAATTAGTTTGCATTTTTAGTTCACTAGTTTAATTAAATAGGCATCTGGTGATGGTCACATCGGCATATGTTATGCTGACGTAAACATTTGTTGCAATTACTAGTCATTCCTTTGGGTTATATATGATGTCTATTTATCTGTACCCTTTTTTCATCGTATATGTAGATATCGAATTCGTGCACTCACCGATAATGAGAAATCAATAAAGGTAAACACTTTATTTATTTGGTTTGAATTGTCTTGCAACTTCTTTTAGACATGCAAAGGTGAATACAAATATTCTTGATTGAGTTTAGTTTTATATGTTATATGATAAGTTTGAAATTTATATATTTACAGAAGTCACATGCTTTGATAAAAGCTGGATTCAGATAGCGAAATGGATAAGAAGTTGGTTAAACGGCACCCGTGTTAAAGCACGTCCTCAAAAATTTTAGCCGTCCTTGTTTTATATGTTTCTAGCTCTAAAAGAAATAAACAGAAATAGTATCATAAGCTTTATTCTACTTGTTTTTAAAGTGTGATGTAGACCACAGTTATTTAACTTGAATTGCATGTATGTATGGTAGAACACCTCAATCAATTGAGGAAAGGTCTTTGAAATGCCTTGGTCTTACGTGATTTTTCTCGGAAGCGATACATACAATCTATTGTTAGTCCCACTTTTGTTGGGTTTTATTTATAGATCAAAGAACTGCCGCACACTGGAAGTTATTTAGTGTTTTCCACATCCATTATTCTCCCTTGTATTTAATGTATTAACAATGGTTTGGCACGTGCATTTTCTTGGCAATTGGTTCTCCAACACCAGTTTCATAAGGGAGTTCGTTCGACTTGCCCCTGTGTTGCTTCAGCTCAGGGACCCATGTTATGTGGAATTGATTTTCTAGTCTTCGTCTTTTCTGTCGTTATTGCCATGGGAAGTGCACCGATAAATTTGATTTGGTTCCAGATCACTTTTCCCCATCTTATCTGAGTTGCCACTTCCAGTGCCTCAACCCAAATGATGTTGTGGTTCTAAAGTAAAGGAGGTCCTTGAACGATTGTGTTTTCTTTCCTCCAGCTTCTCAACTTTAAGTCGGCAGTAGTTGTATTCCTTTCATCTGAAGTGTTCCTTTCTTTTTAGCTCCGCCAGGTATTTCACTCCAGGTTTTAGGCTTTTACTTTGAAAAGAAAGAAAAATAATAAATCAAATATATATAAATCAACTTTGCCAACAAGTAAGCTCAGGATATGGTTAGTTTGAGTCACACTGACCACCTGGCATCACATACTGCACAATTACTAAACTTGATATTTCGTTTCAATTTTAATATATTTGAAACTATAGCAGTAATTATTTGTAAATTGCCATGTACAAGAAATATGCCACATTAATACTGCTCTAGTGTAAAAACGTCAGCCATCACTCGGTTAGATAACTGTCCAATTCCAATAATGATTTTTCATTGCCAAGCATAGAAAGGGGTAATGATAGTATGAGGCTAACCAAAGCTAGCTAATAGCCCACGCTTACAATGGGGAAAATTATCTTCAAAGAAGAGAAGCAGCACCCGAAGACCAAGTAGGGAGGCCTTAAAATCGTGAACGAAAGCGAAAGAATAACAAAGCAGCAAGGTGTAAAAATGTAACAATGTCACCAACTATCAGAGCTGGAAGAGAATTTGATCACTTTGATCATATTCAATGCTCCAACATGAGTTCCACACTTATGAAATTATATGATGCAGGAGATCATACCTTATTCATTTTGTAAAAAAGCGCTGCTGCGCCTAATGCAAGTTAATAAAACCTTTTATTGAATAAGCGAGGAGGGGTTTTTCATTTTCAAGAGAAAATGATCAAATTAAAAATTAACGTACCCAATGTCTACTTTGCATTTCGGCTTTTAGCCTTTGCAAGCTTTTCTTTAAATCAAATAAGTACATATTCTTGTCACTTTTGTATACCTTTTTGTTTTGGGGAAAACCTCTTTGGCCTCAATGGTACAGAATACATGTTTTGTTTTTCCAATACCACATGATTCTGCCCTGTTGCCAGGCTTCCTATTTTGTTTGATTGCTACTCAGAACTACCAACTCCTGGACGCACGACCTTTAAGCTGAGCACTCCGCTCTTCATCTTGCACTTCTATGCTTCCTTATTTATTCATCTTTTTTCATGTCACTTATTGGTGCTTGTCTCCGTCTTTCGTCATTTCCGCCTGTTGCAGCAGACTTCTCTTTCTTTCTTGTTGGTTAACATTCTTTCTCATGCAGTATTCCTGGTTTTAATCTTGTTTCCGCGTCGTAGAGTAGTTGTTCACAAAGATGATTCTTAGTGTTCTTTATGTGTTAATTAGTACATCTCTGTTGCTGTCAGTTAATGTCAGTTGAGGCTCTAGGATTGTAAAAGTTTGACGCCAACCACTAGTGACTAATTAAAACTATTTTTAACAAATACTGTAGTTGCATAACAACCGAAAAATGCCAATTTTAATAACCGATATGAAACAATGCTTTGGAATTAAAAAAAAAGCCCTAATTATTGAAATCTGGAATGCCACTCGTGTAATTTTTCTTTACACCAGTAAAGCATCTTAAGAAGCAAACATCGAAATCCAGAAAAACATAGTAACTTGAATCTAACTAATATATCTTTGGTGATACTGTTAAAGAAACATTGACTCCATTTTCCAAGTTTATGTATTTTTGTTTGCTTTTTGTGTATAATTTTTTGAAATAATGTTGAAATATTTCACACCTGCTTGATATTACAATGAAGATAATGAATGAATAAAAACTCTTGCACCCAAAAAATTCCGTGCTTCTAGCTTTGTATATTGTCATGTATTTTAGTAGCAGGGCCCCCTTACTTAATCAACAGCACCCCAGATAAGATTGACAGTTAGAGAGGAAACTTCTTAAATGTTGTAAAGTTTAGCCACTGACTCTTGTCTTTACAAAGTTCGTTTAATGAATTTGTAATGCCTGATTATTTTAGATAAACTTGAACTTGCAAAACCTGTTATTGTAAAGCCAGTTATCAGATAAAATTATTCTTCAAGCCATTATATCAGCTTTCAATATTAGAAGAATTCTTGATACACTTGTTTCTTCACATTAGGTTTCAAAAGATGTGAAAAGGCTTCGCGATTTCGAAGAAACACTAGTGAGCTCTTACCGAAAATATTTAGATACATTAGAGGAGGTTACTAATGGTAAGGATTGGTTAACCGTAGCAATAGACTTCTATCATTAAAAAAGTTGTTACAATAGTGAAAAAGAATTTACAAATTTGATAGACATTGTATATTTAGGTGCTTGTGTACATTTGTTTACACTGCAGCTTCGTAAACGAGCAATCTGTAATTCCATTAATATAGCTACGTATGAAGATTTCTTAAAACGCATTGTTTGGATAGAAGACCTTAAAAATGAGGGTTCTTTTGACAGTGATAATGACATATTTCAGTGATCCTGACTGACAAAGAGGCTTATTATGATGACGGTATTCAATAAGCCATCAGTATGTAAGAACTTTTATCCGTAGTCATATGTATCACGGAGTAGAGCTGATATACCTGTGTGCCAAAAACATTTTCAAAAGAACTAGAAATTGGATTTATCTTTCATTATTTTACTTCCTTTTGTCATTTTCTTTTCTCCGCCTGCCCCGACCATTATCTTTTCTTTATTTCTACATAACATTGCGATGTAGTTGATTTCATTCTTTTATTTGATTTTCTTACCATTTACCTTCCACGCAACGCCGTTCCTTATTTTATTATTACATACTTGTGTATGTAATCTGCAACTTTGCAAATCAGCGTATTTTAACTTGGTTCACGTACTGGTTGTCAGTACCACTCAGTAGCCTAGCAAGAACAGATGATACGGTAACTTGAAGTAAAATATTCGTTTTGCGGAAAGATGAACATTTCAGCTTCTTCTTACTGCTATTGTGCCAGATTTAAAAGCTACTTTATATTTTAGCAGGTCTCTTTATATGCACAGTAACAGTTTTAAAAAACAGGGATTATTTACAATTAATAACCAAAACGGAAAACCAAACTCTAATTTTTTGGCACTTTTTTAACGTTTGGCCCTAATTTCAACATTACATGCGCTCTTGTGCAAAAGGACCAATTTGAAATTGTTAATGTTAACATGTACAAGGGTCGCAGACTGCGACATTCACGCTCTTAGCAATGTGTGTAATGACCGAAAGTACGCCAATTTTTGCTATACCCATCACAACAACAGCAACAGTAGCCTGTTTTCGAAACGGGATTCCTCAATGGTTCCTATTATCTGCCCCTGAATGTAACATACCAGTTACATTCAGGGGCTGGAAAAAAGGTACTGTTAGAGATGACATAAAGAACGGAGAGATTTGGCAGAAATTTGTTTTGTTTTCTATTTTTAGTTGTGGTATCCGTTTTGGAGAGTTAATACTTTTTCTTAAATTTCAGATGGCATTAAGGCAACAAGAAAAATTAAGCAGGGCGAAGATGAAAACAATGGGCTATACATGGTGAGATTTCCATCCCCCTTATTTTTCTGTTTGGTCATACCTGACGGTTTCAGTTACCTCCTGTAATTTTCACAGGCTTTTTTTCTTTATCGTTGTTTTGTTGCTGTCAGTCTTTATGTTCTTCCTGAAACTTTGACTTTGGAAACTATTCCGTGGAGAATGATAATTTTTTAGATCATTATGACTACCAGGAAAATTAA
Organism: Morbakka virulenta; assembly: GCA_003991215.1. Lineage (NCBI taxonomy): Eukaryota > Metazoa > Cnidaria > Cubozoa > Carybdeida > Carukiidae > Morbakka > Morbakka virulenta. Next base: position 1,271,600 of record RDPX01000184.1, on the reverse strand, counting down.
AAGGAAGTAGATGCCCTTTAATAGGTGTAGTATAAAGATCATTATGACTACCATGAAAATTAAAAGAAAGTAGATGCCCATTAATAGGTGTACCATAAAGATCAATATGACTACCAGGAAAATTAAAAGAAAGTAGATGCCCTTTAATAAGTGTACCATAAAGATCATTATGACTACCATGAAAATTAAAAAGAAGTAGATGCCCTTTAATAGGTGTACCATAAAGATCATTATGACTACCAGGAAAATTAAAAGGAATTAGATGCCCTTTAATAAGTGTACCATAAAGATCAATATGACTACCAGGAAAATTAAAAGAAAGTAGATGCCCTTTAATAGGTGTACCATAAAGATCATTATGACTACCATGAAAATTAAAAAGAAGTAGATGCCCATTAATAGGTGTACCATAAAGATCAATATGACTACCATGAAAATTAAAAGAAAGTAGATGCCCTTTAATAGGTGTTCCATAAAGATCATTATGACTACCAGGAAAATTAAAAGGAAGTAGATGCCCTTTAATAGGTGTACCATAAAGATCAATATGACTACCAGGAAAATTAAAAGAAAGTAGATGCCCTTTAATAGGTGTACCATAAAGATCATTATGACTACCATGAAAATTAAAAAGAAGTAGATGCCCTTTAATAGGTGTACCATAAAGATCATTATGACTACCAGGAAAACTGATGATGGCTGTCATTTGCAGAAAGCTCAATTTTAAATAATATAGCTTATTCGTCAATACAGTCGTCGTTTTATTTTTCCTCAGTGGCGATGGCGTGATGGCTTGATACTTTGAAATTTTCCAGCTATGCATGAAATCCATAAAAGGTTTCTTTGTTTTATACGTAGCTTTTTCATTTAAAGGCGCAGTCAAGGCTTGGGATTTTGTCAGTGAAATGCATGGCTGACCTACTGAGCAATCTTCAACATTTCAACTACAGAACTAATATTTTAGCCTTTCTTATTCCAAAAATGGATCTTGGTGCAACCCACAGCGAGGTATTTATTATATCACTTTTTTATGTTGTAATTTGTGATGTGACTTGCCTTGTATTTATGAATTAAATGAAATATGAGGGAAACGTAAACAAAGTTTGAAATAATATTCGATAGTATATTTTTCAAAGTGATTTTTTGCTGCATTAGGTTTTTTATAACTACAAAAGTTTTTTTAAACTGTATTTAGCATTTTTTAGAAACAATTAAATATTCACAGAAAGCAGATTCTTTAGTACGATAGGATAAGTACGCTTGTACAAATTTGTTTTTTGATATTTGTTTTCAAAATTTAAAGAGTGCAGCGAAAACACCGAAATAACAACAGTTTTTTGCTTTACCCAGTATAATGTTATTCCTTTGTAATGGTTTTTGTAATGGTTACTAATTAATACTAGCAACGTAGATGTTTAAGTAGGGTTTCTTGTTTTGAATATTTCTAGAGCCACAAAAGTCCAGAAAAGTATAATTACTTTTTGGTAGACCATATGGCAAAAACGTAAGAGATCCTTTTTCGTCTTGACGAGGGTAAACAGCTGTTTTTCTATGTTCCGCCGCTCATTAACATATTTTATCTGTGGTCAAACTTGTAGTGAAATATTGGTTTTTCCCTATTATATTATTTGTTTGTTAAGCATGGAAGTGTATCTGTAGAATAGAATAGGAAGACAGGTGTGTGGATGGATATATGCAACGCGGGAATGTTAAGGCAGTGTCAGAAAAAGGACAAGAAGACAAAAAGAACTAGTTGGGGAAATACAAATGACATGCAGGTGCAGATAAAAGAAAAAAGAAAACAGCTTATAAAAGAACAGGAATATAGTATTTAGAAGGCATGGTAAACAAAAACTCCACGGTGAAGGTTGCCGACGGCTCACAGCATAATTTCATAATTTAAGAATGCAAAATGTTGCAGATAAAGAACTAGTTTTTTTGGAAATATACGATTTTTTTATCTGGAAGGCAAATAAAAACACATAATAATAACACACAATAAGCACATGATATTAAAAAAAAATTAATAATAACATGTAAGTTTGGAAAGGCCGTTGGTTTAGGTAGAGAAAGCTTCACCACTCAGAACCTAATGTCCTGGATCTGAAGGTAGAGGTATTGGTTTCCATAAGCGTGCTTCTACATGTTTAAATCCAGCCATTAGTAAATTGAAACCCAGAGTGGAAAATATAGCTTTGCTGTGTCCATAGGTGCCCTTGCAAATTACTCGTGAGCAGTCGATATGAATTTTTCCAATTTGCCCTGACTACTACAAAGTTACTCTTTATGCTATACTTGACAGAGTATCCTTTTGAAGTGAAATTTTATTTCAGCGAGGTTCAACGTGGTATGAGTAAACACTTTAGTTTAACGCTGTGCCTCCCATAATTGTGAAAAATATAAGACTGCAATTGTACATTGCAAAGGACAATAACGACATTAAGATACCCACTTTTGACGTTTATTTTCTGACATTTATTTTCTTTCCCATAACCAACATTTGCAAGACCCACTGTGCATGCTACTTTCGATTACAGTTTAGCTAAATACCCAAATTATCATATGTATATGTGTAATTTTGTGTATTCGTATTAAAAAGTGCTCAATGCATATAGCAGAGCAATATACATAAGGTAAAACAAGAAAAATAAGAATTGTGATTGCAACTAATAGTTTCACGATATTTCTATGCCTTTGCCTTTTTGCCTGATTTGCCTGATCGAAATATCATGAAACTATTAGTTGCAATCACAGTTCTTATTTTTCGTGTTTTTCCATATGTGTATTATGTGTATATGTATATGTATATATATAATATTATATAGTTATGTGTTAAAAAATGCAAATAAAAGAGTACATTGCTTTTGTTATTTATTGTTTTGGGGGTTTTTTATATGTTCATGTTTTGTTTTGTTTCTAGATTGTAAATATTTCTTTCGAGACAGTCAAAAACATTTTCAAAAATGATATAATTGGAGACGTATCTCTCGAGGTAAGTTACTATAACAATACAGTAGTATTACATTGCAACACTTTCTATGTGAAATTGAATTATTTACAGACATTCCAACGTATAATTGCTGGGGCAAGTAGAAATAACTACAGATGTGTATCAGTCAGTAAGACAGTATCAATTTATCTTTTATTTGTTATAAGGTAGATTACCCACACTTTTTAGGTGACATTTACCCAATTGAAATTAATATGTTTCTTTTGTACTTGTGAAAGAAGCGATTATGGTATTCGCCATTGTGTAAGTCGATGTGGTGTATCAGTTGACCACCTAAAATTTTATTGACTTTTGCCGGGTTTTTTGTATTTCCTTTATATAAGTCGACACTTGGTTCCCCCCACTATTTCTGCTTCATTTATTCAGCAGCATGGGTACAATCAATGCACTAATCAAAGAAAAGCAGACACATTTCTCAGAATGAGAGGCCATTATTTTGAAATTACTTGGAGTGCCCAATAAAATATATTATCACACTGAAATTTTTTTAGGTTCATTTTAGTGATTAAAATGTGGACTCACACTCCAGCAAATAGTGTAATTTTAAGTAGACAGACTAAAACTGCCTTCGATGTGGTACAGTTAACATTAACGAACTCAGATTTTTATATGGTTTTGCTAGGTAGGCGAGGAGCATACAGTTCGCATGAATACTGTTTGACAAACAGTATCTTACTACCTTACTGGCACTGGGAACGCAAGTTTAGGAGTGTAGGATAGCGGTATGTGCTAGAGTGGCTTGTGAGTGATGTGCCCGTCGGGGCTGACTCTTAAAATGTAGGCGAAAAGCACAGCTTCCTGCCTTCGCTAGGATAGTTGTGCTTAGGCTTCAGCTCTCCCAGTGCCTGTAGAGTAGACTGGACTCTTCAGCTATTACACTATAAACCCAGCCTGGAGTATCCAGCCGGTCATAAAACTTTAAAAGACAAACCATTAAATATGATTGACAAAACAAGAATGTTAGATAATGGTAGGCCTCTCCGCTGTAAGTGAGCGAATGAGACCATGATAACATCTGGCGAGGGTTCGAATCTTGACTTTGAATGTTGGTAGCATGACTGGACGAGGTAGAGAATTGATAGCTTTGATGAAAGACAAGTTATGACTGGTTTATCTACGGTGTTAATCGTTTCGATCTTGTTGATGACATTCAATTCACTTTTAAGGACCATTCTTATTCTTCGGTGATATTATTTTCGGATCTTTCCCTTCATCTTGGAGTGTTTAATACCATCACCTTAATTTATTCCAAGATACTTATAAGTTGCAAGATGCATACCTCCCAATTTATCTTTTTTGCTACCGAATCATGCCTGCGGTTATATTCCTTTTGTGGCATTTTACTACATTCACTTAAGATGTGTTTGATGCTTTCATCTGTTTTACCACACGTCCTACATATACTATTTTATTGAGTTTTATCAATTTTTGCTTTCACTAAATTTGTTTTCACTTCCTGTTCATGTGCTCCCATAGTGAGGGTTTCCGTTTCGCTCTTCGGGTCTCCTTCTTTCAGCCACAACCATTAATATTTATCTGCCACATCTTCAGTTTTTCTGATGACCTGGCCATACAACACTTTCTCTTTGCAGTTTCCTTTCTTGTCTGTTCCTCCTCTTAAACTTCCTTTCTGTTTCAACATCTTTATTATTCTCAGCATCACCTCTAGCTGCAACTAACAGTTTCTCCTTGCTGTCTTGGACATATCTTTTTAGGCCAATTATGTAAAGATTAATAGTAACTTCAATGCACATGTGTCCTCTTCTACCTTCTTCCCTGGGTATGCATAATCCATCAACATTACCCCCTGGGTGGAGTCCTTTGTGTATAGGTAAGAGCTTCCTTGTTCTTCAATACATCTCTCATCTCATCCCCCCCTTTTTTTTATTATTATTATTTATTATTATTATCGATTGGTTACACACCATCTAGTGATGGATGGGTGAAAAACCCACATTCAGCGCCCAACAACAAGCCAGGAAAGTTGAATGCAGGCAGATGTTCTGTAGCCAGAAGAGTGAGATAAAATAGAAAACCAAATCAAAATAGCAACATCACTTCACCCTTGCAAGTGGCGCCTCACAGCCGGCGAGGAAAGGCACATTGCTTAAGCGGTTGTTGTTGTTGTTGTATTACAACAACTCATGACTGTAGCACCCCCCACTCCTAGCCTGATATCTGACAATACATAAAAAGATATCTTAGCACTAACACTAAGTCTGGTATTGCAACATTGTATTCAGACTGGATATTTGTTATTGCCCTATTTGGTGACAAAAACAACAACACAAAGGCACAAGGAGCCATGTTGTAATGTATGCCAAAGGAGGTATTGTTACTATTATTATTATTATTATTATTATTATTATTATTATTATTGATGGATACATCACAGTCTGGTGAAATTGACTGGTAATCACTTCTGTATCCAAATAGACTCTATTCTGAGATGTTGAGTGTCTTGCGTAGTATATGGGACGTGCCAAGCAGCGCCACCCTCTGACGTTTTTCTACACTTCTCATTTCCAGCTTGATCATTTTTGCGTGCCTTTCCAGTTCCCCGATAGCTCCCAATGCACCAATCACTATTGACACCACATTGGCTGATGTCCGCCACATTTTCCGGATTTCTTCCGCTAACTCCTGATACTTCTGCCTCTTCTCTCTCTCTTTCTCGTACACCATTACATCTCCCGGCACAGCTACATCGATGATCCAGGTGTGTTCCAGCTCTTTGTCGATCCAGATTATATCTGGTCGACGCGCCTCAATTATCTTATCAGTTTGCACATTAAAGTCCCACAGTAGCTTGCTTTTCTCGTTTTCAACTACCTTTTCTGCTCTGTGGTCATACCAGTTCTTGCAACGCGGTAATTCAAGGTGACCACAAAGCTCCCAGTGGACTAGACCAACTACCCTGTCATGTCTCTGTTTGTACTCTGTCTGGGCAATAGCTGAACATTCTGATATTATTTGGTTGATGGTCTCATCCTTGTCTCTACACCGGCGACAGAGGCTGTTGGTTGTGGTTTTATCGATGTGCCTCTGTTTCCACTGTGTGGGCAGCGCCTGATCTTGTGCTGCCAGGATCATGCCCTCACTTTCCCTTTTCAGCTACCCAGTTTTCAGCGATTTCCATGTGAGTGGGTTTCCTTCTACCCCCTTTGGAAACTTCCCATGCAGGGGCTTTTCCTTCCACTCTCCCAGCCGAGATTCCTTTAGATCCTGACTGTATTCTGCTTTTGTCTTGCTGGTTTCAAATTCTTTCAAACAGGCCTTCACTGGTGACTCCTATCTCTTAACATAGTCAGATAGCCCATATTCTTCCTTCTTTACACATTTCTCGATCGAAATCAACCCTCTGCCTCCTTCACTTCGGGGCACGTACAGTCTCGCCACGTTGGATCGCGGATGCAAAGCTCTGTAGAGACAGAGTTTCCTCGTTTTCCGGTCAAGCTCCTGCATCTCATCCACTCTCCACTGTACTATCCCTGCACTGTATCTGACTATGGCAACTGCCCAGCTGTTGCTTGCATCTGTGGTGTTCCTCGCATTCAACTTTGACTTTTGTATCTTCCTGACCCTCCTGACATACTCTTTTCTGATCATGTCCTTCATCGTTGTTGACCTAATCTCGTCCCCCTCTAGTATTCCCAGGTATTTGTACCCCTGCTCTCCAAGATCTTTTATCACCTCTTCACTTGGCAGCTGGATTCCCGTGTCTTCTTCCATCTTGCCTCTTTTCATCACCATGGTCACACATTTGCTTAATCCAAACTTCATCCCAATGTCATCAGTGAATTGTTGCACTGTGATGATCAAACTCTTTAGCTCTCGCTTGTTCTTGCCATAAACCTTGAGGTCATCCATGAAAAGCAAATGGTTGACCTTGGTGCCATTCTTCAGTGCATACCCATGTTTGCACTTTCTCAAAAGAACAGACAATGGCATGAGAGCAGTTATAAACAAGAGAGGTGACAAGAAATTTCCTTGGAAGATGCCCCTTCGAATGTTCACCACTGAAAGACTTGTTCCATTGTGTTCAAGCTCAGTTCTCCAGAATTGCATGGTATTGTGGATGAGGCTGATGACATTCTTTGGCATACCAGCTAGTTCCATGCTCTTAATAATCCACGAGTGTGGCATCATGTCATATGCCTTCTGGTAATCAATCCAGGCCATTGACAAATTAGTCTTTCTTGATTTACTGCCCTTCAGGATGCCCTTGTCTTCTAAATAGGCATATAACTTCCTTGAAATGACCGTTGTAAGGGTCTTCCAAAGTAGCGGTAGAAATGTTATGGGGCGGTAGTTCCTTGGTGTTCTCCCTTTATTCGGATCTTTTTGAATCAGTACTGTTCTTCCTTTTGTCAGCCACTGTGGAGCTGTTTCCGTTTCCAAGCATTCCATCATCAGTTCTGCCATTCGTCCATGCAGAGAGTCAAAGACCTTGATCCAGAACCCCTGAA
>RDPX01000184.1:1191002-1235695 GCA_003991215.1 Morbakka virulenta | reverse complement strand
ACAAAAACTGAAAAATAGTACTACAAAATATTCAAACAGCCAAAGGGCTTTCCACAATCTATTCTTCAAACTCAAAAAGACACAACAAACATCATACACTTCTTTAGTTACACTTCCAATCTCCTCCTTAACATTCTCTTGCAAGGGTTTTTAAAGACTATTTACAATAGTTGTTCAACATCCAATCAGAACTGATTAATCAAAGGTCACTAAATATCACAAGTGCAAATAACACGACAAGCTCAATAAACCACACGTGAAAGAGTAACAGTCAAAAGCTACTATGCACATGACAAGCACACGAAGTGGACACGATTGGACAAAATACATAGAACAGAAGTTTAAAGTAGCACAAAGATTAAAAATACTGGCAATCAGGGGGAAAATACGGTTACAAACAGAAACCAGGGAACTGCCTGTAACGTGATAATTTTTGCTAATGAAACGCTTCGATTGCCAGGACGTCGATAAATTTATCCACTTTTTGCAAGAGTTAACATTTTGTGAAAAGGGCACCTTTATAACTTTGAAAATTTCTCGGAATCAATTAATTTTCTATGCCGGCAAAAGTCGTTTTTCTCTTGTAATAAATACAAAGAGCAAAGAAAAGCTTGCACTGGACCTTTATGTAAGCAAAGACATTGTGAATAATGATTCGGTTACTTTGTCAAGTGCACGCGCCATTATAAGCATCATGAAAATCAGGATAGGCTAGGTAAAATTTTTGCTTCACATTTTTTTGCACCTGTAAACTCATTCGTTTTATTGAGTACATTACATTCTTTATTGGTTTTGAAAAATGGATAATGGAGAGGAATTTAAAAGGAAATGTGAAGACTGAAACACCTCTGATTACCAAAGCGCTCACACATTGGGTCTTTCATTGATGGAACCCCACTTAAACAGTGGGCCCACTTTTGTCTTTAACAGATTCCCATGTATGAAAGATTCGAAAGGAAGCAACAGATCAAGGGGGCGTGGGACAGAAAGCACCCAAGACAACATAAAATGCAAGACATTCAGATCGCCCCGCCAGGACCCTCCGTTAGTAGGTCCTTCTTCTTGGGTTGGTCTTCAGCCGGTGCTCAAGCATCTCCAGACCACCTGCCCTCCATGGTTGAGCCCTATAGCCGAGGCCCCGACCAAGGAGATACCAGAGCTCCTCACTTGATCTTAGCCAAAAGGCCGAGAAGAGATCACTCACACATTACATTATTTCTTTCCATTCACACTTGCCAGTGCTGTCTGTATGACCACATGACCCCCACAATACATACTTCCTGGCCATGCTGGGTTGCATCCTTATTTTGTAGCCTATGGGGCACACTTCTACAAATGGAGACATAACCCCTCTTACACTGTAAACATCTAAGCTTCGATCTACATTCGCAAGACCTGTGATTAACTTTTAGACAAACAAAACATCTAAAATGCTTTTTAAGTATACATTTCCTTTCCTCGGGATCTTGATTAGTTGTGCACTCACTTGACGGGCTCTTCCGTGCGATAAGCACATATCTGTGTTTTCTCCTGTATAAAAAGTGCGCTGGCACTACTCAGTCCCTTTGATCTCGTTGGTTGTTGTTTTTCTTCTTCTTTTGGTCATCCACTGATATTCAGAAATTCTACGTGACTTTACTGAACTTCCAGCTCTGAGTCGAGCTCCAAAATGAAGTCATCCAAACTCCATTCTAGAACGCTTTTTCTCTGTGTTCGTACCATCCTAAACTTCAACTGCTTTATCAATGTCTCCACTAAAACAGGCACAACAATTTTAGAGTATGTTGCTTGACTGGCAGAGCCTGAATTGCTCTCTGACTTCTCTGAGTCTGACAATGTCATCCTCGTTAAAAACAGGATGACTGTTGACCAGCGGATTTATGTGGACGTGTTCCAGCATACTTGACTTAGAAAATCTTCTCTTTAGCAAACCGACTGCAATCTGAAAATCTGAATCAATAACGGGTACAACACTTGCTGTTCTTGCACGCTCCTCCGAATATCCGAATATTTCATCTTATCCCAATCTGCTTACTGGTCATTCTCGTAAATTCCGCTCACAAAACTGTCCCAAAACTCTTGAAATTCTTGAATTTTTCCTAAAAATATCCGTATTTTCAAAGTACGACTTGCGTGGATGCCAAGATCAATAAGTCAGTTTTTCCCAGTTGAATACAATACATTACATTCTTTATTGAGTTTTGAAAACATGGAGAATGGAGAGGAAATTGAAAGAAAATATAAAGAAAAACCAAGGCTTTAATTCTGCTAAAAGATACAGTAAAAACAATGGTGCCAATCCAGAGAAAACCACAGGTTTCAACGTTTTTCATACGACACACGGCGTTGAGTTTGTAGCACTGAAAATCTATGTTCACTTAATGTCTCAGTTAAAACTTGAGCTGAAAATTTTAATGACATTTTCATGTTCAGTGGATGACCTTTGTTCATAGTTTAGGTTGTAAAGATATTAATACATTCATGTTTATTTTTCATCTTCAAAACTGTGCATCTTCGGTGCAGAGGCTTGTTTATATTTTCCTTTACATGGACTTTTTGTTAGTCCCCGAGTACATGTAGTACCTACCTTCTAGTATATTCTGTCACGACCAATAAACGAATTTTCTGAACTTTCTTTGAACTGACTGACAAAAACAAAATAATTACAGGAATTTGTACATAAATTACAGTAGACGAGATTGAATTGTAGCCAGTATTATTCATATTTATTGAAAATAAAGCAAAGGAAGGATCTGATTGTGGGTGTACTGTGATGTAGGATTGGTTTAATACCGGAATGGAAACGTACAACAGTTGAAGAGATAACCTGCCAAAGATAACGATTCATATCACTGCTTTTAAATCAGGGAAGGACTCATCGGTGGAACACTGCAAGACTTTGGAGGGTGCTAATGAGCATAGGAGCAACGGGGGAAAAGTTAATAAAATAGGGAACATTAGCTATATCTTTATTTTCATTTACTTCTTGCCTCATTTGAGAGTTTACTCGCACGTGCAACTTCAAATCTTTGCGTTTTAATGGAAACATTTGATAACTCACTGATGTTAATACCACCAGAACCTCAGGGTCATTACCATGAAATTATGGCTTTGCCCAAGAAAACAAATACACTCAGTTCCTTGCGTCACAACATTGCAGTGCAGTTGCTTATTTGGGAATCACTAAACCAAAGCTTCATACATTTGATACATGTTCTTACAGAGAATGCAGTGGAAAGATGTATACACTAACAAATATTGGGATTCTTTCAATATGTAACGCCATTTTCAAGTCAATGTGAAACTTTAAAATGTTTTATTTTCACTCGCTAATTGCTCTCATGCGTTTAAAGCTCAGCGTCAGTGAGTTTTTTCAAAGAAATTTGTCTGTTCAGTAATCACAGTTTTAAATTGATTGAAATGATTTAACCAATGCAAAGTGCCTGGTACCGAAAAAAGGGGATGGGGTCAAACAACAGCTAATAGGCTAAGCCACAGTTAACAGAAAAGGACTGGTAATGAACGCCGGTGAACCTCAAATGCGCAACTCTGTTTTTCTTGCCCTCTCACATGACCGCGACCGTGCACAACAAAACCAAACTTGCATTTGTGAGGATTTTTGTCAAACCTCATGTTTACCATGTGTTTAAAATGTTTTATAAATTATGGGCTATACAAAATAAACACATACACAAAATGAATATGTTTATCTTTGATTGAGCTTACTTTGCTAAGCAAGAGTGGAGCTTTGACAGGCATATTTTTTAAAATCCATAAATAGTACAATAAATACAAGTTATAAATGCCTATGCCTCCACGAATTGTTATACAGGTACATATATTCACCAAAAAATGAGTTAAAACATAGGTAATATGGCTGCAACGTTTTATTAAATCACAAAAACAATCCTTTTTGAACTCTAAAATTTGCTTGAATATTACTTGTTTCTCCTCTTGCAGCTTCCGTTAATTTATTTTCAGAGTGACTTGTCTGATTTTTTCTTTGAAATGTTTAGCTACATCTCTTGCATGTGAGAATAATCGTACTTGGATACATAAATTATAATTGAATAATTGACTCCAAAGCATCCTTACTTACGTAACTGTCAGCTTTTAATTTTGCATCAAACACTATCAAATCACAGTTTGGTAAAAGCACTCAGAATTGGATCCAACAATACAAAATGGTATACATTGCTTGACCTTCGCAAACAAATTATTTTAGCCATCTGACTAATAAAGAGCATGATCGACTTTCGCACAAAATTTAGTGCAAATTACATACAAAGTATATTCCGATATACACAAAAGTTGTGTCAAATTTGTCATTTGGAGGTATTGAGAGGTACTGAGAGTGATAAAGGCCCAGCTGAAGCCTAGAAAGGTGACTTGGAACTGTCCTCGATCACAAACATCATAAGAGAACGAAAAATAAACCTTGTGTCATTACACGCACAACTCTTATTAGTTATAAAAACACAACTCAAACCCAAATTAACTTTCTTAAATTGAAAAGTTTACTGCCGCACGTAAGACTTGTGCGATAGTATGGATCCAACTCTGGGTGAATGCAAATCAATAGGTTATGTTGTATGAATTGAGACCCATACTCTAAATGCTGATTCAGTTATAAAGACCGAGAAGACTCCACGAAAAAAACACTTTGATTTTGACTAATGTGCCTCATATCCTTCCATCATCTACGGTATGTCGGCATACTCCTTCTATTCTTTTACAATAACCGATGCTGGTTCGTACAACCCATTTAAGGTAAAACCAAAAGACTTTTATTCATCACACATAGTCTATTTCTCATATGCACCTTATAACTTTTAAATTGTCACGCCAATGACATTTTTGCAAGCTTAGCCCTTCACAGCTTTCTTTTCTTCATACTTTTTGTGCTGTAATCACATATCTACACATTACTAGTCAATGTCTCGTGAATAAACGAACCAATAAAAAATAAGTAAACAGGAAAGGTGTATCTAAGTGGTAAATTTTTCGTGGTAAACAATATATTTGCGTAAACGAAATATATTTCAACCAAAAGCTCTATTCTCTTGTGGCGAGGAAAAGGAAAAACAACTTGAGTCATGTTGCTAAATTACAAAATTGAGACTACGTAATTGCTACGCGCAAAGGAGGTTATATATATGGATATATTTTCCACAATCTATGTAGGATTCATGAAGGCAAATTCAAAAATTAGTTTCAAGTTTGAACCGTGTTGGGTTATGGTCTATTAATGATTGCCATTAGACAATTCTCACCAAAACAGTATTTCAAAGGACTGCTAGGGGCTGGAATGAAATCCAATTCACATAAATTGGGTATTGACTCAAAACGCCATTGAAGGAGCTACTAAACTGCTGTTTCACCACCTGCTGCTATTGCCTCAGTTTTGAATTATTTCCTTCTCCATAAAATGTAATGAAAAACCCAGGCAAAGGGCAATCCCTTAACGTGGGATTCGAGCTTAACTTAATCGTAAATTTTATGTTATTGAGGGTCAACTTGCCTGTGCAACAAATAGTAAACAGTAGGACAAAAGATTAATGATTTGCCATATTACTAATTTCAAAAAATGCGTTTGTTTTTTTTTCTTTTTCATTTTTAAAATTATTTCAATAAATATTATTGATCCAAAACTATTGGAAAAAATTTTGAATTGTTCCATTATTCTTTGCTTAACATGATCATAATCTATTAGCCTCCTAAACCCCAAGAGCGCAAGAGATGGGTTCTTCCAGCTGGGCACCATTATTAGCCGCGGCAGTACGTTTGTTATGTGTCGTTCTTTGTATTAGTTTGTAAAGCATAGCAACATGCATCAATCGAAGTAATAGTAAAATAGGAAGAAGCTAAAATTACATATATTATCATCAATATAGAACAAACGAATTTTTATGATTGGTTTTTGGTTCAAGCATTATTACTGGGTAGCCAAATCAAGCAAAGTATAATAAAGACGTTGAAATTTTATAAAGCAGCAAGAGTACCCAGTGGTTGCATTTGCAAATGACCAATACATTATCCAGATTTGAGTCAGTCGCTTGAGTATGGAATTTTTAGAAAATCTCAAATTTTGTGCACTTATTTCAAGACCAAATTTTCGGTATAAACGCTGCTTCCAAAAGGTGTTTGTTTATTCTATTTTGGGTTGCAATATAGTTGACATAATTCCAAATACATTTTTCCAACTAAATAAAAAAATGGTCACCACTTGATGTAAAAATTTAATTGTTTTGGCTTTCCCATCCTTCTTCCATCCTCACATTTTTACTTTGGAATAAAAATGGTCAAAAAACTACGACGCGTAAAGCTGAGATAAAGATGGTTGTAAAAATGTTAACTTGTATGAACATTTTACTTGTAACAGAATTTAAAAGGCGACGCCTCTCCTATTAAAACTATTACTTTTCAACAAGAGTACTGTATGGTGGGGTGTTTTTAATCGACAAAAAGGCGTTGCCGAAAATTTCTGACCCCTAAAGCTCGCGGCTTCCGGCTTAACAAAGTCCTTAAGGGCCTTGTGGCTGAAGAAACCACCTTTGGTTTTTAATTTTATCTTTAAGTCACTGCAAGCAGTCTTTGAGCTCAAGCATAAAAAAATATTTGCATGATGTCGAGAGCCTGACTCAGTCGATTGATGTGTTTAGGATGAAATCCAAGAAAGTGTGGTTGGACCATGCTTCTTGTCAAATCTCTTTAACCCTAAACTAAAAGCTTTTCAACAAAAACAATGTCAGAGTGTATCCAAACATAGGAACCCTCATCAAAAACCATAACAGAAAGACTTCTTCCAACCCAAGCAAAGAAACCCAACCATTTAATTGCAGAAAGAAAGACGAATGCCCCCTAAATGGTGACTGCCGCAAAGAGTCAATCATTAAAAAATGTGAAGTAACCGCCCCCAACTTTCCGAAGAAAGTTTACTTGGATAAACGGAAAAAGACTTTAAAACCAGATGGAATGGCCAAAAGCAGTCGCTGTCAAACAGGAAGTACAAAAACAGTACATCACTGTCTTTCTACGTGTGGGACAGGAAAGATAATCACCAAACCACCCCAAAGCTGAAATGGTCAATAATTAAACACGCCAACACCTACACAACCAATGCACGCACATGTTCACTTTGTTTACAAGAAAAATTTGAAACTTCAAACTATCAAAACAAAAAACGAACTTTTAAACAAAAGAAGTGAACTGATTGCCAAATGTCGCCACATGAACAAATTCCTTCTCCCCAACTTCAAATCTATTATGTCCTGTTGTTCTATTTTTACCTATTGTTGTAGTTCTGAATTGCCTGCAAAATAAACATGCGGTTTTTGTAACGTTTTTTAACCAGCATAGCTGATGGGTGTAAGGCACGAAACTTTAAGTTCTGTGCACAAGTTTTGAGTTTTCTCTTTTACCTTGTAACCTTAAACTAAAATGTTTTATTTTGACTTACATTACTTACTGACATCATCAATTTTCCTCTACTGCTTCGAAACGAAATCGTCTCAACACAATAACAACTTCTGTCTTCTATTTATTCTCCTTGGACAAACATTGATAACAGTATTTATGTAAATATGTAAATAACTGAAGCTTTTATCCTGTATAAATATTCGTAAACAGATAAATAAATAAATAAATGAAACTTGGTGACGTCACGTGATCACCACACTCGACATTTAAAGAGCGGAATTCCACGGTTCAAAACACCCAAACAAAGACCAAGTATCCCAAACCTATTAAACAATGGCTGCTCAGAGAGCGCAAATTTTCACAACAGCAGAATCCACTTGAATGCATGAGATATTTTTCAAGACAAGTTCACACATAACAAGTATTATTCGACGTTAAAACAGTCGAATGTGCACGAAAGAAGAACGAATTGAGTAATTTCCAAATCAAGTCATGAAATACAAAATATACGTACTACTTTTAATAGCNGTAAACAGATAAATAAATAAATAAATTCCTCTCTTTAAATGTCGAGTGTGGTGATCACGTGACGTCACCAAGTTTAATTAAACTTGGTGACGTCACGTGATCACCACACTCGACATTTAAAGAGCGGAATTCCACGGTTTAAAACACCCAAACAAAGACCAAGTATCCCAAACCTATTAAACAATGGCTGCTCAGAGAGCGCAAATTTTCACAACAGCAGAATCCACTTGAATGCATGAGATATTTTTCAAGACAAGTTCACACATAACAAGTATTATTCGACGTTAAAACAGTCGAATGTGCACGAAAGAAGAACGAATTGAGTAATTTCCAAATCAAGTCATGAAATACACAATATACGTACTACTTTTAATAGCTTTCTTTGCTACCGTTCTAGCAGCCAAGTGGAAACCAAATATGAAAACTTTTTCTCATGCGATTAAAGGGGGAAGGTGTATACCAAATACGGAGACTCAAATATTTAATTACGAATCCGGACCTGGTGTCATAACCGAGCAATGGTTCACTGGTACACCCTGCTTTGGACCAAGCACTATCGTTCGTTACTACATTGATGGGGACGAAATCTCAAGTTTTGAAATAAATTTGTTCAGTGCTCATGGGCTTGGTGTTGTTTCGCATTCGTCGGATGAAGAGAATAATTTTAGTGTTGATTCAAATGGATTTGAAGAGAAATTAAAAGAACAAGATTCAGGTGTACCATGGGGAACAAGACGAATCGGCCATCTTGCATATGGTGGAGGTATCTATAATACAATAAGGATACCTTTTTCAAAATCGATAAGAATAACATTCATAACTGAAGGAAATGGAGTGTATTGGTATATAGTGAGAGGTGCAGAAAATTATCCCCTTGTTGTTGGTGATATTGAACTCCCTAAGAATTCTAAACTGAAGTTACACAAAATAGAATCAAAGACACTACAACCTTTAGAATTTGTTACATTGGCATCAACTGAAGGAATGGCAGGATTGTTGTATCAGGTAACGTTGGAAGCCTCTAGTGTTAACTTCTTTTATCTTGAAGCATGCTTCAGGGCAGCTATTGATGATGAACAACGAATTCAGTTTCTTTCATCAGGAACCGAAGATTTCTTTCTTTCAGCTTACTATTTTAATAAAGGTCCCTACCACACCGATCATGCTAGCTTAACATACAGAAGAGCTCCTGGTACAATAACTGCATACAAGTTCTTTGAGAATGACCCAGTCATGTTTACAAACCGATTTACACTTTTCTGGAGGTGTGGTGAAGCTTGTGCTGACCAGAGATGCACTAAAATCAATAAGGAGCATTGCATCCTTAAAAATGGTAAGGTATACTGTCTAAATAATAAAGGTATTGTTGAACAACTAAAAACCTTTTACCCCAACAAGACTACAATGACCTCGTATGTTTGGATGTACACATGGCCGGTGAAATAGGAAAACTTCCTTGGTGAGCTCCGCTGCCTTGGTGTTATAAAATACTTTTGTTCTATGAGATTCTATTACCAATTTGGATGCTACCTTCCTTGTTCGAATCACGAGGATAGTGTTACCATCCCCCAAAACAAAGCAGTTTAGATCACCTGACAGGAGAGGTGCAAATACTAATTTTTTTAATGATTTGTCTTTGCCAGGTACAATCCAGTGGGACATTTTAGATACATTTTTTGAAACACTGTATAAATTATTTGAATTGAGTAGTTTACCAGTTTACAGCTATCTCCCATTAAATGTTGGCAGTTGCTATTTAGCCGTCGACTGCTGGACATGTCGAATCCTATTCTACCGTCAGGAAACTCTATTGTTCCTGCTGTTCCTGACCCTGATCCTGATGTTTTTGCTTGAACAGAACCGCGTCTCGTGGCTTGAACAAACTGACCAATGAAATTTTACTTCTGGTAAAAGACGGCAGAATAGGTTTAGCATTCAGACTAAACAGACACTTCGTTATATGTTTGCCCCCACTGACGCTGCCATTTTTGGTAAGATACCAGCGGCCTGCAGTGGCTCCCACTTTTATGCGGATGTTATAAAGGTTTTTGTAGATTTTTTCAGAGTTAAAATATTTAGTGTCATTTTTGTTTGATTGCAACAATTAATAATCAAGAAATGTAATATATTATCCTGTTTTGTGATTATCCTTGAAAAAAAAAAAAAAGTGTCCCGTTTTCTCACCACGAGCAATGAACTCTGAAAAAAAAACCCTGAATGTTGTGTTCTGATTTTAAGGGTCAGAAAACTATTTGTATTGAATTTTACTAAAAATTGTGTTAGTGATACTTTTAATGTTATTGTCTTAAGATTGGGTATACAATGGTAATTATTCCTGCGTGTTTTCTTTTTCCATTGTGCGTGGTGACATTTCTTTTTAATTGTGCTAAACTGTTTTTATTGTTGGCTCAAAAAATGCCCTCTATTTCAGATAGCTTTTTGATCTCAATTAAAATCATGTTCACTTTGACGGACATCTTTTTCGCTGGAACTCAACTGGACCAAACCCCAGAATAAGAACATTCAAGTCAAGTTAGTTTTGATCAATACGGAAAACAAAGAAAGGATCGAGATAGACCGCCATTTTTTTTGACTGGATGTCTGAAACAATTGAAGACCATACACAGCCTTTTTGTGTGTACAAAGGAGGTGATAAGAGTTAAATAAAAATTGTTTCCAATGCTCCTACATAGCAGGCAGATCTGGTCGTGCCAACTTAGTTGGACTATTTTAGCTCAATATATTTACTGCATTCAGCGTTCACTGGTAGATGCTGTGCTAAAGCCGAATCTTGCACTTTTTTCTGAGCTCAATTAGCACAAAGTTCTCCTCGGTAAAAACTAGGCATGTGTTGTTTTATTCTATCGAGCAATGTTAAGAACTTCGGCCTACCTACCAGACATCACATCGGTATTTAAACTTATTTAAATTACATCCATATTAAAATTCGTGATAGCTAAGATATCTTCTATAGATAAAGGAAGGATTTTTCGTAAAGTGAAAATTGATATGAGTGCAGTATTACGATAACATTCGGGAATTGCCATGGCTATTTGATTTTGGAGTTCAGTGGAAATCAGCGCTACCCACAGGTAGATTCAGATGTATAGGACACTATTTGGACCCAGTTAAGTAGGATTTTGGTAACTGAAGAATTTATACCGAATAACATTGCCTAATGCATCGTTAGGGTGACCATTACTCAACAGAACTTGCTTAATTTTATCCATTTCTCCTGACAATTTTTCAGGAGAGCAAATGACGACAGCACGATGAACAGAAATTTACATGGACCAATTTTAAACTGCATATGAGAAAATGAGCCCCACCATATGTATTGCCCAGTAAAGGTTAGCTTTCGAAAGGCACTGGATTTTTAAAAGTTTGGGAGGGGGATATTCTACTAAAACATTTAAAAGTGGTAAAGAATNCTCATCATCGGTGTCGAATTCTTCAATTTCCTCTTTCTCTGCTGGCACATCTTCTTCAAGCTCATCTCCTTCACAGTCAAAAAGCTCGATTTCTTCGTTTGGGGGACCATCATCATCAATCCACAAAGCTTTTCTTCGTACACCTTTTGGAGGGTTTATAGTGGCCATAAGATCTTTCAATGATTTCGGTGGTGGCTCACTTTGCAGCTTCTGCCGAAAATCATTCAATTTTGTTTATACCAAGGAGCAGAGCTTCTTGCTAACCTTGTAATCATCAGATCCGTTGAAAGATAATGTAATGAAGTTTTGTTTTAGAGCTTCATCAACATCTAGTTTCAGCAAATTCTAAGCACTGGTGAGCATACTCGTTATATCATCTCTGGAAGGTGACGGGATTTTATCAGGAGCTTTTTGCAGCATTTCAATCATTTTTTTAGCTTCTATTTCTAGGTAATTTTTCATTAACTTGTGGTGGAAATGTGTATCATTACACTAAATAACCCCTGTAATACCACCACCAATGACTACAAGGATGTAACCCTTTGCTAAAAGGGATTTCTTAAGTTAATCAGTAATGTGGACTGAATAATCGTCCAAAATATATAAGGCGTAATTACTTTGAGAAAACATGTTATACCTATTTGGCAAATTTGAAATAGTGGAAAGCATTGTATCTAGACGGTATGACCCTTTCAACGCCAAATGACTTTTAATACCTGGAGGATGTTTCAATTTTGTTCTTGTACCCTTTCCTTTGAATACGAATTCAGGGAAAGGAAGTGGATTGGATTTGTCAGTAGATACCTGAGTGAACACTTTCACCCTCTCACGCAAAAGAATATAGTTCTCCTTTATGTAAATGGTTTCCCTCGTAAAAGATTGTTTTTGTGAAACGTTTTCGTTCTGGTGCAGCGGCACTTGGTCACCGTTGATAATCGTGATTTCTTGTCCGAATTTAGATTTAAACCCAAAGCGCACACGCCACACATTTTTCAACAATTCGATGATACGATCTTTTCTGTCGCTTTTCGAAATGGAAAATCTTTAGTTGGGTTTCAGCAAACTAACGCAATACTTCTTCAGGTACTTCTTCCTAGCTTATCCGACCTGAAAAAAAAAAGAAAAACAGTAAGTAACTGTCATTTAGTAAAAACCATTTAAAGCTATAGTCATCTTCAGTAAACCCATGTTTAAGGGTTATAATTAATGACTCAATACTAGAAGAACGAAGGAAAAAGTAATTTTTATACAGCGTTTACATCTATAAAGACAAAAGGAAAGCCCATAATCTCTACCCTGCCACAGTCACGATGCCCAGACAAAATTTACACTGTTTAAGAAGCTTTAAAACAATATCAAAATCGTGAATGAAATTGATATATAGGCTATTACTAGGAAAAGAAAAGGTAAGTAAATATTTCATGGTTTGATATACCTCCATAGCTATAGGTTTTCGCCCACCACCGGCTTGATGAAAGTTATTTTTCTTGTTAGCTGGCTCGATAATGCTACTTCCGTTATTCACGTGATCAATGTCAGACTGAAACTTCGTCTTGATACCTGAACAGCCCTTTTAAATTCTGGAATTTCGGATGGTGTTTTCTTTAGCGATGGATACAATTGTCCAACTGCCTTTGATAAAAATCCAGAAGGCAAGTTGGGATTAGTAAACTTTTTCTTCTTTGAATTATACGTCTGAACATTTTCATGGTTACTGTACTCTTCTTTGTATTTAATCCAAAGCTTTGCTAATTTTTATTTTTTATCAATGGAATACTTCCCTTTCTTCTTTCCCGTCGCGCATTCCTTTCATGACGAGCTCTATAAACTTTTGATTTTATTTTGTATTTTCTCGCGTGTATTTCAAATATTCGATGGTCAATAAAAACATTCGATTGTTATGAAAACGTTCGAAACATAATCAAAGGTCTATTTACACTATACATCGACAGAAGATTCTTGGAAGATATGGTCAGAATTAATAATCGCACAGGAGAAAAAATTACTCAAAGTAAATAAACGTACAGGACCTAATAAAGAAAGTACAGGGGAGAATTTTGACAGGAAAAAAAATAAACGTTCAGGTACGTTTATTCGGGACTTTAGAGTAAGGATGGATGAAGATTGTTTTGGTTAATCATGAACTCAGTGCTATCCTGTTCATTTTTAAATTTAGAAAGTGACAACGGAAAATCTGAACTACATTTTAACTTATATACATTTTTATGTGTAGGTATGAATAATTGGTTTCCATAATGCCCTACAAAAATTATCAGCCAAAGCTGAGTCTAGTAGTGAGCTCGTGGCAACACAGTCAACTGTTGGTGCATAACATTTTAAAGGCTAAATTCAACTGATATGGTCGCTAAATTGATCTATTCTACAAGACGTCTTCTGCCATAAGTGTCTCAAAGCTCTCAAGGTAAAGTACTTCAGAGCAACTTGTAATGACCTCTTCTAAAGAAATGTTAGTAAATAGACTTGATATCATAGAAACAGTACAGAATTTGTTGCATTTACCGTAGACTTCTTAATTTTACTACGAAATATGAAAAACTCCTTAACACCAAAACTAGAGTAGTTTTCTAGCACTTCTTGAGGGACCAGTGCAAGCTGTTTTGCAAACTGGCATTGTGAAGTGTCTATCATTGATAAACTTGCCCTGGCGGTAACTCTAGTTCTGTCATAAACGTCTGGTGGTATTTTGTTTTCTGTTTTCAGTTTTAACTAAAGGTTCTGAATCTCGTGCTAACGTTGAACAGTATGATGACTTTCTTTGACTGGGCCAAGACACTAGAATTTTGTAAAATCTTTAAAGGTGTCATTCATTTTACTTATGTAATCGTCTTTGTCTAAGATTACCACAGCAGTTCCCTTATCAGGCCTTCTGATAACAATGTCTGTACTACACCAGAGGGCAGGGGTGGGCAACCTTTTAGGAAAGCGGCCCAGATCTGTCAAATTTTTTCTTCAATCTGGCCAAAGGTAACATGAAGTACATCGAAGATAAGCTAATAATGATAGCACTTATAAAAATTCAAAGCAGCTACAACGTTTTATCCAACTTTAGAATGTAATAAATAATAGTAATAAAGGAAGTCAAGGAATGGCAATATTTACAAAACTAAAACCTAATTGATTGGACATGTCTCGATGTTTCTAATGTGATATTTCGCATTGTTCTGAGTCAATAAGTTTATCGAAGTCTGCTCTAATTGAAGAGTGTGAAATCCTTAACTGATTCCGCAAACTGGAGTCAGAAAGCTGAGCTCTGCATTTTGTTTTGTTAAGGAATGTACTTCATTTTGTAAAGGAATTGTCTTCAACTTTAAGTGCTCCGGAAGTGACTCACACATCTTCCTGCAAATTCTTTTATGTGCGTCAGACCCTCTTCCTTTGCTACGTACAACCGGTAAAAACGGAGCAAATCGATATGTGAGTGGGTATTTTTAAGTTCAAATTTCCTTTGCATATCAAGACGTTCGAGTTGCAAGGCACTTGGATAATCTCTTGCACCTACTCTGAATGGATTAGCAAATTATTGAAACATTTCTTTGTTGCCTCTTGAAACGTCCGAAATGAGATCCAATTTCTGCTAGTAATGTCTTTATGCAGTTTGTAATTTTCAAAGCTCGTTTGGAAAATATTAACTCTTCATGTTGAAAGCTCAAAATGAGAAGTGTCCTTTATACTAAGCTGTTCTAAAAATAATTGCAATTTGATTTCAAAAGCCAACACATCATGAAACACCTTGTTATAAAACTGATATTTGCCTTTACAACTTGATATTAAGGTCAAATAGATGATGTACCAAGCCTGTTAAAAATGCAAGCCACTCGTTGTTACTGAAAAACAAAACATTCTGCTCTTTCAACGTTGCTGATAGACTAAACCAACGAACATTAGAAAAGAAAGCACCATCCCCGAATTGTTTCCAATTCAGTCAATGTTTCCTTAAACTCAGCAGCACTTGCCTTTGAGGTCGGAGAATAAAGCTGAATGAGTGACAAATTCAACGGTTTCGCATGAAACTTTACAAGCAGTACTCGATCTGATAATGCTTGATAACCTGCAATAGACTTGGATGTTGTCTTGTCAACATCAATAATGACTCCGTGCAGGTGTTTATCATCACCCGAGTATATTACCGTGTAATCATCAATATTGCACTCCCCTGATTTTAGCCATCGCATCTCACTCACACTCATGATGTTAACATTCAAAAGCTCCTTTTCTGTTAGAAGATTCTCGGTTCTACCAGCCTTGTGTAAGGTATGTACATTTCACGTACCGATTCTCAAACTAGTTCTGTTGTCGCGGACAGTAGCTTGATGACGGTCGGTTAGCGCCTGATACAGTGCACGCTGATTCCTACCAACTGAGACACCCCGAGGCTTCCTCTGGGCTTATTGTACAGCTTTAACAAGAGTACTTTGATTTTTTATAACCACGATTGTCAAGGCAGTTATGAGAGTGGTAGTTTACCGTTGCCTTCCACCGGATTACTAAAGTGGTTTACTCCACCTTGAGCCTGGCCATTGCATTACAGAGCATCACATGCACGCCCTGACGATGAGACTCCACCAATGCTGTCAGGAAATTATATACCTTCCAGCCCTCACACGCTTTTGCCACAACATGGACCCGTAGTCTGAAGCAGCGCCGGCAGAGCAACTTTTCTCCACAACAGCCCAAATCCATGGACCACTGTCACTCCACTCAGTTTGGCTTCCCCATCGAGGGAATGTACCAGGGTATGCCCGCCGGCGCGTGCTGACCGACGTCCAGGAGACATGAGTGAGCTAGTGAAGGTATACAGTTCCCAAAGCCTTCGTCCACATCTCAACACAGAAGTTCAAGAATGTGCGGCTGACATCGGGTCAAAGGTGCTAAACTGACACACAATACCTACACCCTAGGAAAAGTAGTTTGGGATTAAAAATGCAAATATTTTGTCGATTTTGGGGGGTAAAAATCTCAATATCGCAATGAAAAAATATTGTCGACCACACCAGATTTGAGAGCAGCAGATTTAACAGGGCATGTAATGTTACTTTGCCAAATAATTTCAAATGGAGAGAGTTAATTTGTCAGGTATTACACTTATGCTCAGGAGCTTCAAAGAGATTTTTAACCAAAAATATTTAATATTTTTTCCTAAATAGGGTCAAATAATATAAGTTTTAAAAGGAAAATTGTACAACCGAGATCTTTCCTAAAATACATTTTTAAAGGATTTTCTACTTTCTCTCACTATATGATACTATTTGTTGCAATCCATACAAACGTATTCACAAGAGTAAGAAGGATCCCCTCAATCATCACTCCACCTTCTCCTCATAGGTGGCAAAAGACATTTCATATAATAGATATTAAGTGTCGGATCACACTTACAAGTGCAGTTGCTCAAAATGTTTTTAAATCGCTATTAACTTCTCTAATTGATGTTGATGTGACAGTAAACAATATTCCCCTCTGCTTTATTGATCGTTATCGCTAATAAAGTTGAGTGAGCCTCAACGTACAAGGCCGATATTTATTTGCACCGAAACTCTGATAAGATTTTTGAATAAAGTTTCTAAGTTTTCTTATCGACATTTAATACAAGGCAGTGACAAATAACTCTAATCGAAACCCATGTTTTGAAAATCTTGTTTAGCTAGTTGTAGAAAGTACAACACATTGTAAGATTAACAATTTGTGTTGGTAGCAAAGACAATTGTTGGATCAGAGAATATATTCTGTTAAGCTTTGTTGTGTGAAAATGTCTCCAAACGCGATGTGTTTGTTTCATGATTAGAAATTAAAAGCGTTTAAAAATAGAATTAACAAAAGGAAAATTTCATTTTTCAAATTTAATAAAGTTGATTTGACGAAGTCTGTGGAAACTAAGCTGGCTATTTCTATCTGTTTCCATTTTCCTTCATGTCTTTGGCCATACAATCAAGAAAGTCAGAATATTAGGAACGAAACTAAGAAAGGAAGAAGTAGCAGTATCAACAGAAAGCTGTTTATTTAATTTTCTGCAGCTACGGTAATATCAAACTTGGGCTATTAGAAGTAGCTTTTAAGGTAAAGCGTCAGTATAGTAGGAATGCAAAAAGTTGGATGAATAGCTGCAAGAATGTTATTATTCAATGCTGAGTCGCTATGGGAATTGTAAATAAGTTGCCATTGTTATTAAGAGAAAAGAGAACAAGGTTTGGGAATATTTTTAGTCGCATCAGCGGAGGTTGAGCCATATGAGAGGAGCATCTACCTCTGACAATAACATTGGCTCCAGTTATTTTGAATGGAATGAGACTCGTCCTGTTTAATTTTTTTATTTATTCACCGGTTCAACCAAGTCAGATGCAACAAAGCCAGCACTCTCACGGTATCGGATGAAAAAAGCTGAAAAGTAAAACAAATATTATTTAATGGCGATCAGCGATTTATGCCACTATCTAATCAGAAAGTAAAGACTGTGGGTGGTGCTGTTTTGACTGTACCAGTTCTGACTGACCAAAAAAGGGAACCGTGAAAGCATTCTTGGAAGGGTTTCAAAGAATCAACACTTAAATACAAGTAGGGTGCCTGCAAAGCCTTTTCTAAAGGCCGATTTCTTAATGTTATAATTTCACTCAAAATGTCTTGCTTTTTTATTCTTCAACAATTCCCAATTCTTATTCTTCACTGCTGCTGCTTGTCTCATGTTTTGCCCTGTCAGCTACTTGACTATAGTGCAGAAATCTTTCAACCTTCCATTCTCTGCTGCGCTTTCTGCCATTTCAGCTTTCCCTTGTGCTCACTTTCTCCTATCTTCTCTGATGCTCTATTTCACCTGCCTGTCTTTTTTCTTGTATTTATATTTCATTCCTCCTTTGATTTCCCATATCTACTGCTTTAGATTCTTTTGATTTCCTTTCCCTCATATCAAATTCCAAGATTCACCTTGTATCCATGGTTTGCTCTTCCCTTTACAAAACCCAAGCACCTCTTCTGCTGTCTTGAGGTAGGCATGCCTCTGCTTCTCCCNTGTGTGAAAATGTCTCCAAACGCGATGTGTTTGTTTCATGATTAGAAATTAAAAGCGTTTAAAAATAGAATTAACAAAAGGAAAATTTCCTTTTTCAAATTTAATAAAGTTGATTTGACGAAGTCTGTGGAAACTAAGTTGGCTATTTCTATCTGTTTCCATTTTCCTTCATGTCTTTGGCCATACAATCAAGAAAGTCAGAATATTAGGAACGAAACTAAGAAAGGAAGAAGTAGCAGTATCAACAGAAAGCTGTTTATTTAATTTTTTGCAGCTACGGTAATATCAAACTTGGGCTATTAGAAGTAGCTTTTAAGGTAAAGCGTCAGTATAGTAGGAATGCAAAAAGTTGGATGAATAGCTGCAAGAATGTTATTATTCAATGCTGAGTCGCTATGGGAATTGTAAATAAGTTGCCATTGTTATTAAGAGAAAAGAGAACAAGGTTTGGGAATATTTTTAGTCGCATCAGCGGAGGTTGAGCCATATGAGAGGAGCATCTACCTCTGACAATAACATTGGCTCCAGTTATTTTGAATGGAATGAGACTCGTCCTGTTTAATTTTTTTATTTATTTACCGGTTCAACCAAGTCAAATGCAACAAAGGCAGCACTCTCACGGTATCGGATGAAAAAAGCTGAAAAGCAAAACAAATATTATTTAATGGCAATCAGCTATTTATGCGACTGTCTAATCAGAAAGTAAAGACTGTGGGTGGTGCTGTTTTGACTGTACCAGTTCTGACTGACCAAAAAAGGGAACCGTGAAAGCATTCTTGGAAGGGTTTCAAAGAATCAACACTTAAATACAAGTAGGGTGCCTGCAAAGCCTTTTCTAAAGGCCGATTTCTTAATGTTATAATTTCACTCAAAATGTCTTGCTTTTTTATTCTTCAACAATTCCCAATTCTTATTCTTCACTGCTGCTGCTTGTCTCATGTTTTGCCCTGTCAGCTACTTGACTATAGTGCAGAAATCTTTCAACCTTCCATTCTCTGCTGCGCTTTCTGCCATTTCAGCTTTCCCTTGTGCTCACTTTCTCCTATCTTCTCTGATGCTCTATTTCACCTGCCTGTCTTTTTTCTTGTATTTATATTTCATTCCTCCTTTGATTTCCCATATCTACTGCTTTAGATTCTTTTGATTTCCTTTCCCTCATATCAAATTCCAAGATTCACCTTGTATCCATGGTTTGCTCTTCCCTTTACAAAACCCAAGCACCTCTTCTGCTGTCTTGAGGTAGGCATGGCCCTGCTTCTCCCAAACCTCTTCGATGTTTTTACTCTCGACTCTATTCTCTTCTAACATTTTTCTTAGTGTCTGCCAATATTGGATCTTGAGGTCTGCATCTTGTAGACAGTATACTTCAGACCTCAGACTGGTTTTTTTTGCTGTTCTTGATGCTCACCATTCTAATTATTATAACTTAAGAGTCCTTAAGGGTCACTTACTACCCCATCCAGTTTCAGTACATCATACAGTTAATTATATTGGATGAGAAAAAATTACAAAGATGGGGTCAACTTGTCACAATTACACATCCTTGCCATTAAAAGCAAGTCCTTAGAAAGTAGTCCTCTAAAACATTTCCTAAAGGAAGACCTTATGAATTTTTGAGTCTGTCAATCAAAGAAGGCAACAAGAAGAGCATATTCCCTCACTGCTGTCTCCATTTTGTTAGCTCAATCATAGAGAAATACATTCTGACGAGTTGGTGAAGAACTTTAAAAACTGCATTAGATACCATTTATGCCAAAATTCTGAATCTGCATCCAGCGACAAAGCAAGACAAGATAGGGAGTAAAGTAACAGCATAATCTGAATTCGACAAATATTTTACTTCTTAGTCTTCCGAAAATTTACCTCGTATTTTATTCTTTTTTAACATCTCGTCATGTTATGCTATGAAGTTGATTTCTACTAAATATTTATTTGCATAAACATTCTGTTAAGTCTTGTGGATATATTTACTTTGATACTTGAGCAGACCAAATAAGGTACTCAAGATGGGTTCCGTAAAACGGTTACGTAATGATAGGGGGTGCAAACTTGGTCCGTTACAGAGCATAACGAAGGGGAGTAGAGGCATAAAATGGATGACTCGACTTTTACATTCTCTTTAAAACTACCGTTGATTATACTACTTATCCAAACATCCTCTCTCCGATCCATCAGAAAAATGGCAGCTGGTGTCTAGTGGGCCAAGAAGATTAGAGCTTTCCTGACAAATAAAAATAATACAATCGCAGCTAGTTTAAAAATCATTTTTAAATAGTGGTTTAAAAATAGACGATAAGAGGCAATATTTAATCTAAGCAGAAAAAAGAGCATGACAACAATTTTAAGAACCCCTTTATCCTTGGAATACATTCCGATATCAAAAGGGAATATTTTGGATTTTTATCATGAATATACCTCATACAACCAACCGCAAAGTCTTCCTAGCTACTTTATCTTATTTACGGTAATAATGGTTTTACTTGATTTATTGTAACACGTCAAATATTGGGAAAAGAATGTGGTAAAAAGTGACAAAAATTGCTCATAAATATTGACCAATAACACACATGAAGGCGTGTTAACAGGGCAGCAGGTGCTTGGTTCAATAAAAAGAAATTTATAAATATATTAATTTATGTACAGGACAATAAAATATAGCTGGCCAAATATCTTGTTTTCTGTAGCAACTGACCTGTGGAGGCTTAAACATAGATTTTTCCTGATAACAGATTTTTCTTGCTCTGAAGTAAAGTTAACTATTTCTCTAAAAATGTTTGAATGGCCCCTAGTGTTCCGAACTTTTAAGGAAAAGAATAATTTGTTTGACTAGTGAATAATACATCATTGGAAGTTGACTTAAAACATTAGATTCACAACGATACGTATTTGACAATTATCAAAACTGTGTCCCTTGCAAAATTTAACCTTTTTAAAATATAGCTGTTAACATTTCACAGATGCTACATGAACCCTCTTCAATCTCAATACCTAAGAGAGAAAGCAGATGTTTTGCATTTTGTATGAAAATTAATCTGAAAAAAGCCATCTTCAAAGGAAAGGGTGCCAAAAAGACAGAATGCAATCTATCGACACAAAAGCATTATTTTTTTAAAATGTATAACAGAAAACTAATAAAAGGATAAATCTTCTGTAATAAGAACCAAAAACTTTTGAGTGTAGACTCACAGTATGACAAATTACACTGGGCAACAATTTTTTACTTTTTGAATGTTGTCTAGCTTTACCCAGAACTATCGGACCTGAATATTTCTTGTCATTAAAATCATCATTTCCAATCAAAACAATTATTCGACATGGAATTTTAACCCCACCAACTTCTTCTAAAATGCTCCACACATGCGTACATGTGAATAAAAACGTAAAAAAACCCCCAACTTGTGGCTGTAGCTCAGAAACTTGGCCTGATTGAGCAAAACCAATGTTATTTTTGGATTCAGCGTATCAGATTCGTCCTAAATCAGCTGAAAAAACGCAGACAACAAATTTTTTGCTAGCAGATATTCGACTTCACAGATTCCATAAAAAGAAAGGTTTTTAAAGGAACTTCGGAGAATGCACGGAGAAATAAATTTCTTCAAAAACTATTTAGAATTCTGACAAACGTTTCTTTGTATCAAGTGCTATCTGCTTTAATTTTTGTGTCAGGTATCTCAAATTTAAAAGTAAGATCAAATTATCAGAACTTATTTAAACTTCAGTTTGGTCTTCTTTTTAGCCCCTTTTCAAATATTCGACATTTATCCTTTGTAAGGTTAGTGTTTTTATAGGTTTTCCAGGGATGGAGATAACGCTTTAAGAATTGGCTGCAATTTTATCACTTGGCGTAGTAGTCGAAGAAGAAATACAAGCGCTTCTTTACAGACGTACACCTAAACGAAATAGGATTAAGTCATTTAAAAAAAATCACACTAAAGAAACGGGAGTGGTGAAAAAGGCTAATCTTGGTCTATACTTTTTCAATATCCCCAAGAGAAATTTTATTATTTACAAGGAGAGAAATGTTAGGATTTATGAGAAGAGAAAAATGTTTTTAAGGCTAAAAAAATTGTTCTTAGTAAAGGCCTGAAAGTGACTGTACCCTATACTTTTCCCGATAATATAAATTCTGTAAAAACTTATTAAATAGGTATTTGTTAACTTGCAGTGCCTATGAAGAAGGAAAATCACTTCATTAGGACAATGATCGCTATTTTTCTATCCCAAAAGATACGCAATATGGAACTATCTATAGGGTATTGCTGTACTAGACAGGAACATCTCTTTTCAACAGTAAATGAAATTGATTAAGAAGGAGTGAAAAATATACTATTTTGGTGGTTTTTAGTATATTGTACTTTTTCACAGAACCAAAAAGACAGCAGTTTATTTTTAACTGGGTTGCAATCATATCTAAATATTATTGAAATGAGCAAATAAATACCTTAACACCACGATAAAGAAAAAATTGAAAGAAAGATACCGTGGAAAATGGGACGTGAAAATGATGCCTGGCTTCGATTGGGGTATGAAACATCATAACACTGAGGCTAAGCATTCTAGAATATCACACAAATGAAAATTTTGATTTTAATACTTGGTTCCCGATCAATTTTTTTACCTTGAAAACTGTCTTTTTGTTTCTTTCATAAAAGAATTTATGAAAAAGTTAGTTTATAATTAACATCGGTCTACTTTTTCCTCATAGAAATTTCTACCACTACCCAGCAATTTTATCTACTTTTCCAGATATTACCTTATTATCGTGATCCGTCAAGTCATTTTTGAGCTCCAACGACTCCCATAATGACGCGTCTCCAGCTCTTTTGATTTTCGGTGAGCTCTTTTAAGTAGTGCAGAGCCTTTCCTGTGGATCCCGTCACTCCATCCATACATCTGTTGCACGGTCTTTCTCTTTTTCTCCGCCTCCTCAAATTTCCAACACCATTGCCTTATCCATTCCATCATCATTATTTCTCATGATATGGTCAAAATACAATAACTTCTGTCAATGCATAGAAGGTTGAAAGAACACGTTCAGTTTAACCTCTTCGAATATGTACTTATTGGTTCGCCTGGCATTCCAATACCACATCTCAAAGATATCAATTTTCATCAGATCATATTCATGGGGCTCCATGGCTCACAGACATACAAGACAATGAGGAACATAAGGGTTTTCATCAACATCTGTTTCGTCCCCAGAGTCATCTCATTGACTTTCTACAATCGATGTAATCTGACTACCGTATTCGATCTGATTGTGAGGCTTTTAGGGTTCTCACTTTGGCGATTCTGTTTCATATCTAATAGTTATCCAAGAGAGTGATACTGGTTTACTACCTCAATTCTTTCTCCATCATCTAGTTTGAATTTAATGATACCTTGATTAGCCATTATCTTTGTTTTCTTGACATTCGGTTTTAACCCCACATATTCACTAATTTTATTAACAGGATTGATCAGCCACTTGACTTCTTCTATTTATGCCATCAGTGTTGTATATTCTTCGTATCTAAGATTTCTGCCTGCGACTTTAACTCCGTCAAAGTCTTTGAGATTTGCCTTGTGCAAGATACCTTTTTTGAGCTCCAACGACTCCCATAATGACGCGTCTCCAGCTCTTTTGATTTTCGGTGAGCTCTTTTAAGTAGTGCAGAGCCTTTCCTGTGGATCCCGTCACTCCATCCATACATCTGTTGCACGGTCTTTCTCTTTTTCTCCGCCTCCTCAAATTTCCAACACCATTGCCTTATCCATTCCATCATCATTATTTCTCATGATATGGTCAAAATACAATAACTTCTGTCAATGCATAGAAGGTTGAAAGAACACGTTCAGTTTAACCTCTTCGAATATGTACTTATTGGTTCGCCTGGCATTCCAATACCACATCTCAAAGATATCAATTTTCATCAGATCATATTCATGGGGCTCCATGGCTCACAGACATACAAGACAATGAGGAACATAAGGGTTTTCATCAACATCTGTTTCGTCCCCAGAGTCATCTCATTGACTTTCTACAATCGATGTAATCTGACTACCGTATTCGATCTGATTGTGAGGCTTTTAGGGTTCTCACTTTGGCGATTCTGTTTCATATCTAATAGTTATCCAAGAGAGTGATACTGGTTTACTACCTCAATTCTTTCTCCATCATCTAGTTTGAATTTAATGATACCTTGATTAGCCATTATCTTTGTTTTCTTGACATTCGGTTTTAACCCCACATATTCACTAATTTTATTAACAGGATTGATCAGCCACTTGACTTCTTCTATCTATGCCATCAGTGTTGTATATTCTTCGTATCTAAGATTTCTGCCTGCGACTTTAACTCCGTCAAAGTCTTTGAGATTTGCCTTGTGCAAGATACCTTTGGTACAAAGATTAAATAGCATTGGTAATAAGATACACCCCTGTCTAACTCCTTTACCTATGCCAAGGGAATCGGTTTACCAAATTCAGTGAGCACCGCAGTCTCTGTATCTCGGTATAAGTTACAAAGGAGAGCTATAACATGCACAGGCATCCCCATTTCTCCTAACGAGAGCCAAAGTTGATAAGGGTGGACATATTCAAAGGCTTTACTGAAGTACATGAAAAAAAAGATACACCAATTCTTTAGATTTTTCAGCTATCCACTTCGAATGGGCAATATGATCTTGTGTACCACTATCTCTTTTAATCACAGCTTGTTCTTGTGGAGTTCTCTTTCTACGGTTTCCTCTATGCGTCGTTGTATAATTATGAGGTAACAGAGCAATTGTCATGTTATTTGGGCAATTTTTACAACTACTTTCTTTGGTAATGGTAGCTACTTCAATTGTTCCCATGTATTTGTTCATGATTTTTCTTCCCATACCTTGTTGCAAAGGCCTGTGAAGATAGAAACAGCTTTTTCTTCTAGCTCTTTTATTAGCTGCATACGTATCTCATCAGAACCTGGACTTTTTTCTTCTGAATTATCTTTGCTTGTCGATCAAATTTCACTTTCTTACATAGCTGGCTGCTTTTTATGAACTAGTTATTCAAACATAACTTATATGCAATCATCTTTTATATATAATTGCTCTTTTTTGTTTTTGACTTCATCTTTGAGACTCTTCAATTTTTTTAACAATTATCTTGTTTTGCCAACTTTGCTGTCATTTTCAATGCTATAGCACATTTCTTTGTTGTATGTATTCTTGTCTTTCCTAAATTTCCTTTGAAAGTTAGCATTCATACGTTTGATGTATTTATGAGTACTCTCAGTAGCCTTCACCACCCTTCGTTGATTCGAGTTGATTCTCTAGCTCTGTTAAAAAGCCATTTTGACTTTGGGCTTGAGTATATTGCTTGCCAACGTCTTTAACTCTGAATTCAATGATAAGTTACTAAATCGATTGGACACGTCAATGCTGTACAGCAATGAAATCAGTTCCAGATCGTATCGCAGTGGTTGTTTCAGTTTCCTAGTCTTTCACTGTTTGACAAGTATCTTAACACATAGGAGCTCGTGGTCTGCACTGCAGCAAACACCTGGAAATGTATTTATCGATTTAACAGCGGTATATCACCTTTCAAACATCTTATTGCAAATCATCAAATCATTTCCCTTGCACAGCTCTTCTAGTGGATTTCCTGCTTCATTTCTTGTTCCGAGCCCAAATTTTTCAGTGACTCCAGCAATGAATTCATCTCCTACCTTTGCATCAAAATAAACCATAATCACCAAAACATCACCTGCTGGTGTGAGATCAATCAGGTCTTGAAGTGCATTACAAAATGCATCAGTGTCGTCTTCATTTGCAGTTGTTATAGGAGAGTTTGCCTGTATCACGGATACATTTAGTGGATGCACTTTGAATCTGGGAGAAATCAGTCTTTCATTAATTGTGTTATAACCTAGGACAGATCGTGACAAATTTTTTTCACATATAATTGCAACTCAGTTTTTCGTCATTCCTAATAATCACCTGTCTTTACTCTTTCACAGTAGCACGTATGGGTGCGTTCGACACCGAGGGTCTCACTGTCCATCACCATATTGTTTGTGGTTGTATTCAGTGTCATCATAAACTGCAGACGTGGTTTTCCATAGCCCTCTTCTGTACGTATCATTTCGGGGTCTTCGTGCACTTCGATAACTTAAAAAGCCAAAAACCTATCCCTTTCTACGTTTCGTCTGCCAGCTGAAGCGGTGGACAAGATTGTGGCCACTGTCACGGTATTCATAAGCAGAAAAATTCAAACTAACTATGACAAACGGATACCTTTTTTGGATTCAATGTCTTACGATTCCTCAGAAGTCATTAAATTATAGCTTGCACCATTTTTAAAAAAATTGTTGACCTGTCTTGCTTGTTGTTTGCTGAAGTTCATTTTTATTCTATATTTATGTTTTAAAGTTATTTATTTATGTAAATATAATCTCAGCTTAGCTAGACCTTGCTGGGTTTAGTACATAAGTAGCCTATAGTCAAGGATAGTTGCATCAAAATGTATATTGCTCTATTTTAGAAATGCCACAACATTTTGAACTAAGATTAGACTAATCT
Organism: Morbakka virulenta; assembly: GCA_003991215.1. NCBI lineage: Eukaryota > Metazoa > Cnidaria > Cubozoa > Carybdeida > Carukiidae > Morbakka > Morbakka virulenta. The sequence goes on along the minus strand of RDPX01000184.1, from coordinate 1,208,756 downwards.
TCAAAATCCTGGATCAAAATATTATTCATAGTCACCTATATTTTTTTCGTCTTTCAGGCCACGAAGGCATTTGGTTAAAGACTTTTGATAAATAAGACTGAAAAACTTTCAGTATATAAGCTCAAGCCTAGTATTTTGTTTATCTTATTTTATTATTGCGCAAAGAAGTGTCTGTAAAAATAGCTGAACATTACTGAGCTAAGAAGTGTCTATAAAAAATACATGGATGGGTGCCATTAGGTCCACATTCAACTCAGTTTCAGAATTGACCAAATTATTGTTCGATTACACAAATCTGAGACTGTACACTTTTGGGTTTAAGCATTAACTTGTTTGGCGTTGGAAAACACCTAGAATGAAACATCCTTGCGTTGTCCAAAAAGTAAAAAATATGCATAAAAGACAGGAATTTGCAAGAGACTGCAAAACTCATTAATCAATTTAACATTTGTTTTAAATAGTGTTCCTAATAATAGATGTTGAGTAGAACATTCGGCTTGAGTAAGCTGGTGTTAAATGTGTCTATCCACAAACAGTTACTACTGTTATTGACCTCTATATTTAGGAAAGCTAATTTAGTTTTATCTAGTTGCACTGTAAATTCTATTTTCCTGTTTTTACTATTCAATATATTGAGCATATGTTGAAGTTTACTTTGAGTTTTTGAAAATGTTTAGAGATTGGATTTGAATTTTCTACGATTTTTTCCCCCAGTTTTGGTCGATTTAGGCATACTTCTTATACTGTGTTCTTATTTCAACTACAAAAGTATAGAGTAGATTTTCCCGTCAATAGTGACGAATAAGAAATTTGAAAACTTTGGAAACAAAATTCCTAAAAACTAATTTTCTCCATTTTCTTTACATTAGCATTTCGAATTAAACTTATTATACACAATTATGATATATATAGCTAGATTAAAATGTAGAGTTCTAATTTGTCTATACTTTATTGTACTGTTATATTTTATTGTACCTTTATGTTTAATTGACAAGCTCTAACCTTCTACAGGCAGAAACTTTACATGGAAATCCTTTTCTTATGAGGTCAGTTTGGTATCTTTTGGTATCAGAGTTCATCGTACTGTGTCTCTCTTTAAATTAAACCTTTTCTTTTCTCCTATGTCCCACCATGCATGCAGATAATAAAATCAACCTGAATGGAGAAGCTCAAAAGCCAAAAAAGCGAATTTGGTTTTAAAAATTTGCTCTTGTGAAATGGGTTGCATCGACTTTCGTGTATCCTGGCCCTGAACTATTAACTACATCTAGAAATAAAAAAATAGTCATAACATTGAGATCAAAAGGATAAATTGATCGATTTTTTTTTCAAATTTAAGATGTGAATGAAGTTGTTTTCATAGGTGGTTCAGACTGCAATGTAAACCAGTGGTTATTTTAAATCTCCATCTAACAACCTAGGGAGTTTTCCTTTTAAAAGCTGAGCGAGGAAGGAAACAGCTGTACCTGTATACCCCATGAGAATGGCCAGTAAATATAGTTAATTGATGTCAGGTATTTTGGATTGATGCTACTACTCTGGTTTATTGTTCAATTTCATGGCAGAATTCGCTTTTATTGTCTTTATTTTATTTATTGATTTTTTGGAGAAAAATATTACTGTCCCAGAGGAGCGGCTTTTAAGGGTAAAAACCCAAGAGAATTAACCTGGGCAGTCTCCAGAGCATAGATCTGCATCTTTTTTTATTGGAAACAATATCTTATCTCTTCTCGTCTATTAAAATATGTTTTTCTTTATGGGATCACAAATGTCATGCTAATCAAGGAATCATATGATCACGGTTCCTACCATCTTTTCACCAAGTCTTCCTAATTCTATCTCTACTGTGGCTTTTCTACCGTTCCCTTTCCCTTTCCCTTTCCCTTCTTTTCTCGAGGGTAGCCTTATAGGCGGTGACTGTAACGAACATCGTGTTCTAGCAGATCTAACATGACTGAACATACAAGAACTTAACTACAACTTTTGATGACTACTCTAGTTCATTGATTCATATGTCTAGAAAATACTTGAGCATAAAAATGGATTCGAGGACTACGACGTTAGCAAAAATGGACAATACTTACTATATTTAGAAGTTTCCTTGCTTTGTTAACGCGACTCCAGAACAGTGATTTGATTTGTGGAACTTGTGTGAAAGATGGGAGGTATCAGAAGAGTAAGTTGGGTATCGGTGTTGGGGCTCCTCTTCCAAAGTTGGGAGCAGTTTTGAAAGTTTTGTAGGTTGTGGTTGGAGACTTCCAGTGGATTAGGGTTAATGTTCTTGATCTTATTGCTCCTGTTGCTCTTGTTGTGGTTGTAATATGTCGTCATTGGATTTGTTTTCCTTGTCCTCTTTTCTTTCCAGAATCTCCTGTTCAGTTTAAAGACAAGAATTTGATACTGCCCTGACATATGAGTTTGGAGATGTTTAATCAGATTGTTGCTACCTATTAGTGCACGTGGGTTTTTTGTTTTTGTTTTGTTTTGGGTGTTTTTTGTTTGTTTTTCTCTTTGTTTAGTCCCCCCGCCCCCTCGTGTGTGTGTGTGTGTGTGTGTGTGTGTGTGTGTGTGTGTGTGTGTGTGTGTGTGTGTGTGTGTGTGTGTGTGTGTGTGTGTGTGAGAGAGAGAGAGAGAGAGAGAGAGAGAGAGAGAGAGAGAGAGAGAGAGAGAGAGAGAGAGATAGTAAAAGGAAAACAGAAGTCGCAATTAGCCAGGAGCAGTTCAGTTTTATCCCCCCAAAGAGCACTGTAGACGCTAAATTTGCACTGAGAATGATAGTGGAAAACCAGAGAAAAGGTCAGAAGGAATAACTTTGAACTGGCAAAGGCGTACGACAGAGATCAATAAGCCAGGATCATGGCATGGTTTGAGAGGAAAGGAGGTTCCAGAAAACTAAGCCTAGTGCGTGCAAGATATGAATGATGGATGCGAAACTCCAGTCAAGTCTGTAGCACACGGGCACAGTTCTTTTGTGTGAAAGTAAGTCGGTAAAAGAGTTGGTAAATGCTGGGAAAGAGAAAGCAGAGGATGAATTGGAAAGGCGGAGAAACGCTTAGGATAATAAAGGCCTGAAAGCGAAGACGGAGCATTTGGTTATTAACAAAATATATGAGAGAGCATCCATACAGCTGGTCGGAGTAGTGGTACCGGAGTTGGAAGACTGAAAATATCTGGAGTCGAAGGAATAAAGCGAGGAAGTAAATGGCATTAAAGTTAAGAAGAGAACATAACTCGGGTTGAAAAATAAGAGTTGAAACAGGTAGGCATTGTGGTTTGCTTATGTGAAGTTCACGTAACGTCAAAATCTAAATGAAGGCCAATAGGGAGCATGCACCTAGATGAAAAATGAGGCATTTTGGCGTAATTGTCGATGATGTTGATAGCGGTGATGCTTATGATGATATTCAGAGTTATTAAAACGAAACCAAGTGTATTTGGGGTGGTAGCTGTAGTTTTCAAGGGGGCTCAATATTGTCGGATAAAAGGGGAATAATTATGTGAACGTATGCTGCATGAATGTTCAAGAAACCGTTAGTCTCGCCTTTATACTAAATCTTACTTTGCGTCCTTCATGGCACAACCATCACCATATTTGATCCAATTAGAACCTTTGAGTCATCTAACGAATGGAGTAGGTAATAATAAATGACAGTGTGGAGTATGTGGGTGCCAGACGGAAAAGGTGCTACTACAAAGAAGCTGGTCAGACAAGCGACAGATATATCCAACTGTTATGAGAGGGGGTTTACGTAAAAGGGGAAAGCTTACGGGGTCTGAATGCAGTATGTTAAAATTAGAAATCCCAAACGAATTTCCAATGATCGTGCTCACCACGAACTTGCAAAAGAATACTTCTTAAATCTTCCAAAAACTATCCTAAAATTTTCCTGTTTACCCTAAAGTTATCCTAAATCAACCTAACATAATAATAATAATAATAATAATAATAATAATAATAATAATAATAATAAAAGTCCTGGGTATGACGATAAGCTGCATCCGGTTGTGGAGTTTCGACGTGGGCGGATGAGGTTACCCTTTGCCACAACTACCTCTAGGTCACCCTTGGGCAAGGTGTAGCACCTGTTAGCCTACTCCGAGGCCTTGAAATACTGGGTTGACGTCCGGCGGAGTTAAGTCTGTCCACAATCCGCGATGTGTTCGAAGTACCAGATGGTAAATGGCGCGGAATACTTAGCCCCTTCGCAGTAAGGTTAAAATGCACCCGAAATGATAATGAAAACAAGAAATAAAACATACTGCATCGTCCGTCGCGCGGGTCAACAAGGGACGCGTCCCTCAGGGAGAGACCAGCCTGAGGTCGAAAAATATGCAACTCGGTTAAATTCTTCCCACCACGAAAACCTGCGTGGTCACCAGGAAGGGCAAGCTCCCAACTCTGAACCATCAGGTTCACCACCTACAGATAAGCAAAAGAAAAACCGAAAGAAATGGAATATGGAAGAATACAAGGAAGTTATATGTTGTTTTTATCTTGCATTTGAAAGACCTCAAAGTAACAACACTAACGATACTTATTTGATATGGTGCGAGCGAAATAGTGAAAAGAACACGTTTGACAGTCTTGATGCAAATAAATTAGCCAATGTCAGAAGGTATATCCTCCGTGACAAAAAGCTGACGGATATTGAAGTGGCCCATATTGAAGAGAAAGTTAAGAGAGATGTTGATTCATGCAATGTCGATTCTTTAATTAACAAAGGCATTATTGAGAATTTAGAACTAGATAGAGACGAAGGTAACGGTGAAGGTGATACTGCAGGTAGGAGGGATGAGAATGGAGATGAAGGAGTAGTTGATGGTGGACTTCCAGGGGAAGGTGCATTACAGTAGGATAGACGTAGAGAAAATAATAAAGAAAACGAAATCAACCAGGAAAAGGTCATCCTTATGTAACACGAAATTTTAGAAGAGTTATCTGCAGTACAACACACTAGCATGCACGCAAGGGAACCTCTTATAAAGATTAGACAAAGCCATAAATACAAAGAGATTTTTCGACTAGGGAACGAAGGATTAAAGCAACTTTGTGAAGAAATAGACCCTAACCTTACTACATTGAACCAATTAACTTATGCAACATAAAAAATAATACAGTTTAAATGTGGCATCAAACCGAAGAGAAAGAAAAACGATAGATCCAAGCCTAGTANTGTGTGTGTGTGTGTGTGTGTGTGTGTGTGTGTGTGTGTGTGTGTGTGTGTGTGATGCATTAGGTGCACTGTGACTCTCCCTCTGCGGTTCGAGCAAAGAAAATCGTTTACAAATCTCCATGGCAACGTTTCCCAATCTCTCCACCATGCTGGATTGCCTCTCAATCAAAATATTTCTCCAGAATTGCTTGAAATGAGGGAGAACATGTCAAGTGAGTGGTGATGGATATTACACCTGTCCTCGAGGGTGACGAGCCAGCAAAAGAAGGAATATGGTACGTACTTTCGCCAAGTGGTGTTGGACCATCGGCTAGAGTTGGACACAGTTGTCTAGCAGTGCCTTCCAGGGACGAATTGGGTTGTTCTTCTGACGAATTGTACGTGATCGGAGGAGCCACACCAGAAGGACCCTTCCCTGATGTGTTTTTATTGACCGTAGGTAAGTAAGCTTTTCAAGAGTATTTGATCAGTACACAAACTAATGTGTTAGATGTGAACAGACAACCAGTAACAAATAGTTACGCTTTGCTTATGTGAAACTTAGTTATTAACAATTCAAAAATTTACTTTTATTTTACCCAATTTAATCCATGGGCATGATGATGGGGACCAAAAAATCATTATATAAAATTTTGATTTACGTATAAAATTGCAGCTTACAGCTTAAACTTACAACCAACCTTGGTTTGATGATGACAGAATTCAAAATCTGGTAAATGTGTGAAAGGCAATCTAGCAAAGAACCTCGAGGGCCATTTAGAGAAAAAATGTGAAAAAACTAGGAACCTAGAGGATGTAGAAAAGTGAATACCAACAAAAAGAGGAGGAATGATTGACTTGCCAGAAGGCAAAACACTATTGTAAATTTTCCTGAAATCGTGAATTCCAAGTCTTTGGAAAGAAATTAAGTCACAAACTTGCTCAGCTTAGCGATATTTGGCATTCTAAGCCACACTTTTACAGGCAGTACTACTCCATCTAAATAAAGCCCAAGAATCTTCAGGTCAATCTCATTGAAACTGAACTTCAAAATGATTTTAATAAACAATGGCAGTATAACAATGAACACTGAACCATAGAGGAGAATGAGGTTTGACTTTGTAACTACAACCAGATACAAATGTTTCAATACCAGCTTGTATCTGTTCAGTAAACTTAGCAGTCAAAAGAAAAATTGGAACAAAGACCACATAGTACTGAAAGCTCAGGATAAAACATATTTGAAGATGACAGGTTTTTCCAGGTCTGTATAGAGCGAGTAATACCACACCTTGAATCTGCTGCTTTGAGAAGACTGGGTCATCTTAACTGATCATATTTTCACAATGATTGAAATGTCACAATTTTACATGTCATCTATTGAACATGTAAATCAATGAATAATAAACAGTGCAACTTAGATGACTCCTCAGAAGCAATGTATATGCAATGGGACAGTGCAGAAATAAAACTGATTTCAAGGACTTTTTTTGTCACTATAGAAACAACTACAAACAGAACACTCATTTAGTCTGTGAGTTACAGGACCAGTGTCTAATAATATACAGCTTAAGGTACTGCTTAAAAATATGAACTTAAAGATTGTTTTAAGTTGAAGTAGCTTGTTAATTTTAAGGAGATTTCTCTTTAAATTGAAAGCATCATATTGTCAAGAAAATTACTAACTCCTGCTTGACTCTGAAAATAAATATTAGTTGCTTAAAACCTGTGACCCTTGTATACCTAGATGGACAGTAATCAAACTGAGTAAAGGCAGAATCAAGGTGAATATAAAACTTTATTTTTCTGTAGTCAGGTGCCTTGCTCATTAGCACCTTTGCCTCGGGTAGTAAGGGTATGCCCATCTTTGACAATATTCTTTATTTTGTTACAAATTTCTGGTAGTGCAGAGAAATGGTAGATAACCATGATTCTGAAAAATATTAGATTAATCAAGTAACTGACACTGGTTATTATTTTTTGTAGGTTTATTACTTTCTGTGTACTAACACCTGGCTGTTATAATTTTTTTACCATATTATAGCATCCAGATTATTGTATTCTTATAGATTTAAGCCTTGCTCTTAAACTGAAAAAATGTTGTTTCAGTGCTATATATAAAACTTTTTTTGACCTTTATTGAATTTGATGTACTTTTTTTCAATTCTTTACAGCTGGTGATAACTTTGAATGGACCAAAGTTTCTACAGAAGGCTTCATTGCAAGATATGAACATGGCTTTTCTTTATCAAGCAAAAAAAATAAAATTCTTATTTTTGGTGGAGCACAAACAGAGAGAAACCTAAATGATATTCAGCTATTTGACATAGGTATTGTTGAACTGGTAGCTTTTGTAATGTTTTTACATGTCACTTTTACATCTTTTTTGTATATTGAAATTGAAACTGCAGTTTTGTCAAAGACTTTTTTACTGATACGTAACTAGACCAAGATGGCAGAATGAGAAAACACAAGTCAGTTGGGAGTTTTTTTAATAAGGAAAAAAAGAGGATTGCAACACTTCATAGCTTTTTGTGATTGGACTGCTAAAACAATTAATACCATATTTAGATTCTTTTTGGCTATACAGTAGAGGTAATGAAAGTTGAATATGAATTACCTGCAATGGTCCCATGTGAAAGATAGACATAGCTCTGGATATTGTTGTGAAGTGTTTCATCTCAAAATTTTAGCTGCATTTCTAATTCAACATTAAATGCAGCAGTGAGCTCTCAAATAAAATGACCATACTTTTAATTGCAATATTTAAGTTCTGTGCCACAGACCATTTGGTGTTAATTTGCTTAACATATTTATTCAAAATATTGCTGTGATTCAAAAGCAGCACTGAATTATAGAATACAAAATATTTTTCAGAATATTTTACAGAATACAAGAATATTTACAGCTATTATTTATGATCATCTCCAATCAAAGGGCCAGAACTGATGAAATAGTTTTTTCCTATTATCCTCAAACTTATAAACTATTTCTGGTACCTAAAAATTATCATATGTGTCAATTAACAAGATAATTTTTTTACTTTTTTCTTCCCCATTAAGAATTCACACTGATTATGCTTGCTGTTTCCTTGGGTTCTTTTTCTGACTATCAGTATATTTAATTCATAGACACTGAGTAATTTATTATCTTTACAAAGAGTAACAATACAGGTATTTTTATTATTCAGTTTTTATTTTTTAAATTTCATGACAGAAGAATCCCATGACTTTCAAAAAAGTATTATTACTTGCATCTTGATATTGACATATGGTTACATTGGTTTTGTGTATCTTTGGTAATCCATAAGAACCTTGGTAAAGGTGAGTCTTTATGTTTCAATCTGTGGTGGAAGCAGTTATCCAGAAGATTGTTTTTCTGTAGTGCAATCAGTGCTTTGTTTACTTAATGCCTAATCATGGTATATGGTCCATTGTTGAAGGGTTCACAGCATGTTTTTGCTTGGGTTGTCAGCTTCAATTTTGAGATCTTTTACTGCCGTGTCAACTATTGACACAATCAAGTATAATGATAAAGTTAGCAACCAGAGAAGGAATTATAAATATAATATCAGCATATGCCCCAGATAGGATGTGCTGAGGAAGAAAAGGATAATTTCTATAGGGAACTAGGAACAGTAGTGTAAACCATACTGGGAAACAAAAGAATTGTGATAGAGGCCAATTTAAATGGTCATGTCGGCAGTAGTAATGACAACTATGAAACACTCCACAGAGGTAAAGCTTATGGCAAATGAAACAGAGAAGGGGAGAGTAATTTAGAGTTTGCAATAGAATTCAACCTAACTATCACAAATACCCTATTCACCAAGAGAGAAGAACATCTGATTACTTTCAAGAGTGGCAACAGTAGTAGTCAGATTGATTACATATTTGTTCAGGAAGAAAGAGATTTGAAGTCTTGAACTGTAAAGTGATACCTTGCGAGCCTGCAGTAACACAGCACAGACTATTGGTTGCTGATTTGAGAATTGAGAGAAAGAAGTGGAAAACCCTCAGAAGAAAACCCAGAATACAGGTTTGGAAACTTAAGGATAAAGATGTTGCAACCAACTCTAAGAATAGAGTGATGCAAAGAAGAAGAATTCTAGCACCTGCCAAATCCAAAGACCAGGCATGAAACCAAATGAAAGAAGTAGTTATTGAAGAAACAAAAAGATCCTGTGGGATCAAGAAGGGATGGAATCCCTCAAATAGAGATGAATGGTGGTGGATAGCTGAAGTATGGGAGGTAATTAAGAAAAAGAAAGATGTTTTCAAGCAATGGCAAAGAAATAAAGGCCCAGAATCACTTTCGAGTAATCAAGTACAGAGAAACACTGCCAAGCATGCAGTTGCAAAAGCACAAGTGTCACAACAACCTTACCATGAGTTGCAAACCAAAGAAGGTGAAAAGAAATTTTTAAGGTAGCAAAGGCACAGGCCTGAGCAAAGAGGGATCTTACTGAAACAGCTGTAATAAAGAATGTGAGAGGAGAGATATTGACAGAAGAAGTGGAAATATGCAGTAGATGGAAATCCTACTTTCAGGAGCTTCTAAACACAGAAAATGAGAGAGAATGCTTACCCAGTATTGAAAAAACAGAGAGCCCAGAGATAAACATCCAAAAAGAAGAAGTGCTTGCAGCTATGAAGTGTATTAAACAGGGGAAATTGCTGGGACCAACTGGATTGCAGATAGAGAGCCTAATGGCATTGGGTGACAAGGTAATAAACTGATTATTGAAACTTTTGAACAAGATATGTGAGGCAAAGGAAATATCGAAATATTGGGAAATCCAATCCTTTGTTTCCTATTTTTAAAAATAAAGGCAGTGTTACAGAGTGTGAAAATTATTGGGGAATTAAATTGTTAGAACATGTTATGAAAGTCTATGAAGGGATAATCGACAAGAGATGTAGAAAGCAAATAGAAATTGATGATATGCAATTTGCATTTATGCCTGGAAAAGGAACCAGTGACCCAATGTTCATTATCAGACAGAAGCAAGAAAAATACCGAAGGTAACGTACTACTGTACATGGCATTTGTTGATTTGGAAAAAGGATATGACTGTGTCTCACATGATGTAGTACTTTGTTGGTTGAGAAAAAGAGGGATGGCAGGAAAAAATGCTAAAAGTAGTAGCCAGCCTCTACAGCAACAGCCAGACCAAAGTAATTTGCACAGCCAGAGAATTGGAAAACTTTGAGATCAGAGTAGGATTACATTAGGATTCTTCACCTGGCCCTTTCCTCTTTGCGCTGTTAGTCAACACCATAATGAAGGACATAAGCAGAGGACTACCAGAGGACCTGTTGCATGCAGACAACTTGGCCATAACAACAGATAATACAAAGAGTTGGAATCGAAGCTTCATAGTGTAATATCTTGTTTCAACGTTAATTTGAGAATCTGTATAAAGGCCCCAATCAAATATAATATTGTTTTCTAGCCTATAAAATAAAACATAATACTAAGTTTAAGTTCAGTTCAACAAAAGAGTTTTCAAACAGTTCAAATCATGCTCAAGCAATCCAAACAACACTGTTCATTCAAATCCAAACACAACAACAAAAGTACACAAAATAATATACATTATCCCATCCACTACATAAGTCCATAAGTCCATATACAATATCCCATTCACCACTTGTTCCAAGGTACTATCTTAAACGAAATCATTAATAAAATAACGGGGTTTTTCCTGCAAGATCTATCTGAACGTCTTACAGTTGGAAGAGCTTGTGTGCTTGTGAAATCAAATTGATCAGGTTCGATAGACTCGTCTTCATAGTTGAACATACTATGCCNAAAGAGTTTTCAAACAGTTCAAATCAATCCAAACAACACCGTTCATTCAAGTCCAAACACAACAACAAAAGTCCACAAGATAATATACATTATCCCATCCACTACGTAAGTCTATAAGTCCATATACAATATCCCATTCACCACTTGTTCCAAGGTACTATCCTAAACGAAATCATTAATAAAATAACGAGGGTTTTTCCTGCAAGATCTATCTGAACGTCTTACAGTTGGAAGAGCTTGTGTGCTTGTGAAATCAAATTGATCAGGTTCGATAGACTCGTCTTCATAGTTGAACATACTATGCCACATATGAACAGCTTTGGCTTCTGATTGTACTTGGTGCTCCTTCATCTCCTGGTTGAACGTGTGGCATCGTTTAACATCATCTTTGTGTCGATAGAAGATCATTCCATCAACATCTCGTTCGATTACTAAACGGTGAGTACGATCGTCGATGTCTATGGCGATGAATTTTTCTGGTAAGAAAGTCGGATCTAATTTACGTTGTTTTCTGTAATTTCTGATATACATGCAGTCTCCAATATCTATATCATCAGCCTTGCGATATTTTGAACAGTTGATTTGACTCTCAGATTCCTTCTTCTGATCACGGTCTCGACTACGGGCTGCATCTACATCACTGTCGTTAACATGGATTCTTGGGAAAACGGACTGTTGCCCATCACGAAATAACATAGCAGCTGGAGCAGTGCCTGTGGCAGGGTGCGGTGTGTTGCGGTAATTGCATAGTAAATCATCAAGTGCTTGTTTTGGAGGCTGGTTCATGTGGTGCGCAATTTTCATAGTTTTCCCAAGCAGTTTCATAAATGTTTCAACTGGGTTGGATGCTTGGTGCAAAGGAGGTGTATGTCGAATATTTATGTTTTTCTTCTGAGCAAACGATTTCATTTCTGCAGAATTAAACGGTGGTCCGTTATCAGATAGCTGTGACTCAGGATTGCCAAAATTGTTGTAAATATCACCAAGAGCAGGAAGAACTTCTCGGGCTCCGGTAGATGACACAATCTTGGCGGCGGAAAAGCGTGACGCCAGATCTTGAACAACGACTACATGATTACTGGAGGGCAGTGGTCCAAAAAGTTCGACGGCGACTTGCTCCCAACATTTATCTGGTACGGTGTGACTAACAACTGGTGATTTGGTTTGCTTTAATCCACTCTGGCCGGGATGGCTACCTCGGTGTGCAAGCTCAATGGCAGGTGTATGGAGGGAATCAGGAAGCACGATACGGTCACCCTTGAATATAATACCGTTCCCAGTAGTGGAAAGTTCGGGTAGGATCTGTTCAAAACGTTCTACTAAAGGAGAGCTATTTTTGGGTATCCACATCTTACTACTATTTATTATAGAGCGTAATGCAACTAAATTGTCATCGTTGGATGTGTGTTGTGCAATTGTTGCTAATCCAAGGTGGTCAATTATCGGAGTTGTGTGTAGCAAGTATAATAACTGGTTAAGATCCTCTGTTTCCTGCTGCTCTTCTGGTGTTAACTGTTGGATAGGTTTTGCGTTTCTCGATATGAAATCTGTCATGTTAAGTTTACCTGGTTGATAAAGTACATGGTACCGAATGTCCTGATGTCTTAACTTAACCCGTTCTGTACGAATAGAGCCGAGTCTGTTTCCATTAAAAACTGGTCCAAGTGGTTGATGGTCAGTAACAATTTCAACTGCTGTTGGAGCACCAACAAGATATTTGCGGAAACGACGAAGACCAAAGTCTATTCCAATAGCTTCTAAATCGAGTGGTGGGTATCGCGATTCTGCATCTGAAGTTGTACGTGAAGCAATTGCAATTGGTTTTGCTGTTTCCAGTGTTTCTCCTTGGGCAAGGATAGCGCCAAGTCCGGTAGTGCATGCGTCTGTTATAATGTAAGTAGGTTTACTGATATCGAAATAACGAAGTAGTACATCCTTACGAAAAGCAGAAATCAGTTTTTCAAAACATTCCTGATGATCTTCTGTCCAATTAAATATAGAGTGTTATTTAGTTANTTGGAGCACCAACAAGATATTTGCGGAAACGACGAAGACCAAAGTCTATTCCAATAGCTTCTAAATCGAGTGGTGGGTATCGCGATTCTGCATCTGAAGTTGTACGTGAAGCAATTGCAATTGGTTTTGCTGTTTCCAGTGTTTCTCCTTGGGCAAGGATAGCGCCAAGTCCGGTAGTGCATGCGTCTGTTATAATGTAAGTAGGTTTACTGATATCGAAATAACGAAGTAGTACATCCTTACGAAAAGCAGAAATCAGTTTTTCAAAACATTCCTGATGATCTTCTGTCCAATTAAATATAGAGTGTTATTTAGTTAACTCGCGAAGTTTGGCAGACTCTTGTGCAAAGTTCGGTATAAAGTCACTATTGGACTGCATCATGCATAAAAAACTTATCAAATCTTGTTTGTTTGTTGGCGCATTTCTAATGGTCGAGAGCAGATACTTTTCCTGGGTCTGGGAGCACTCCGTCTGCTCCTATAATCATGCCCCAGAATTTTATCTCTGATTTGCCAAAGGCACATTTCTTAGGATTTAACGTCAAACCAGCGGTCGCGATCGCCTCCATCACTAACACAAGGGTTTTGTTATGCCCGTTCATATTTCTTGCGGCGATAATGAGATCATCATGGATCAGATGTGCTTGTGGTATGTGCGAGAATAGCGGCTTTAATGCAACATTCAGCTCACCTTGGGACGGTTTTAATCCCATTGTAAGCCGCTTATGTCGGAAGAGTTTATTGTTAGCATGAAAAACTGTTAAGTAACGACTATTTGGGTGGAGCTCTAACTGCCTGAAGGCGGACTTAAAATCCATTTTAGAGAATACTGTAGCACCTGCAAGTTGAGCTTTTATATCTTCTTGCTTAGGGATTGGATGGTTATTGGACAGGATTGCTTTATTTACATTTCGAGCATCAATAGTAACACGAAGGTTTCCGTCCGGCTTAGGAACAAGTACTGCACATGAAAACCCATGGTGCGGGGTCATTTGGTGGATGTTCCTCAATAACTTCCTGATCGATCATTTCCTGTATCGCCGATGCAACTCTGGTTTGTAGGTGATATGGAGTAGATCGAGGTGGTACTGCTATCGGCTTAGCATTATCGTCTACGTATAGCGTGACTTGATGGTTTTTGAAGTTTCCCAAGTCCCTTAAAATTATCAGCATATTTAGCTAAAATGTTTTGAATGCCTTCCTTTGATTCAATGGGTGTTGATTTGTTGATCATCCTTATCGGATGAAAGATGGGTGGAACAGGAGTAAACTTAATAATCCCAAGCTGCACAGCAATAGTTCCAGCAAGGATGGGTTCACAACTGCCAGGTATTATGTGCCATTTAACTGGAACCGATGTTCCTCCAAAAGAGACTGCACATCGGGCAGTTCCACAAACACTAATTGGACTACTCTGATAGGGCCGAAGTTTTACGTTTGATGGCACCATTTTATCGAGCAGTTTCCACTGTTTGGCTTCGTCCCACACACGCTTACTTTTGCTCCGGTATCAGCTATAACTGTTGCTATGCTAGTGTTAACTGCTACTTCTACGGAAAAATCATTTTTGTTGCTAAGATTCGATTTGAATCGAGGGTGGTCCGTTTTAACGGTTGTTTTCACACGGAAAATATTAATGTTATACGTCTCATTCTGCTGGAGATCATTTTTTTGTTAAGTTTCACGCTTATCGTCCTCCTTGGTTTCAGTTCGACGAACATCTTTTTTGCTTTGACAAACTTTGCCAAAGTGTCCAATTTTTCCACAATTTACACATTTTGCCCCTTTTGCAGGACATCGCTGCTTGTGTCGACTAATTGGAATTGTAACTCTGTTTCCGCAGTAGTAACAATCGGTGGGTTTTCTATGTGCATTATCGAAGTTTGTTTCATTGTCCTGTTTAAGCTTCGTGTAAGAGTACTTCCCAACTTTGTTAATACTTTCTGAAGACATTTCGGCACCACCTTTCCGAGCACTTTCTAATTTCATACCTTCCGTTCGTAGAGTAGTTAAGTCCCAAGATTTTTTTAATGCTTCCTATCGAATAGAATTATTATGAGTGCCGATAACTATTTGATCTCTTACTGCTGTATTCTCACCTGTACAATCATCATTATTACATTAAAAATGACAATGTTTTGCTTTCTTGTCAATACGATTACAAAATGCTGGAAATGTTTCATTGGTGTACTGCGTTAATGAGCGGAAATGAAGGTTTTTCAATGTAGTGTTTTCTGTAGGTTTGTAGTATGCCTACATGGTATTGATGAATACTTCCCACGTTGCACCTTTACGTATATTTTCGTCTGGTTGTGTTGCACCCCAATCGGATTGGAATCGAGATGATGAGAACATTCCCAAGAATTTTGCTACACGGCCTTTAGATCGCCATTGATTACGAATTTCGTCATACTGCTCGAGTGTTGGACGTGGATCAGGATTATCATTTGTGGCATTGACTACTTTCCAACGTTGTAAGGCGGCATCAAAGGAGACTTTTGGTGGGTTCGGAAACTGTGCTTCATAACGCAAATCAAATGTCTCTGTAAATTCAATGAATGCTTTTAGTGTTTCTTCTGGGTATGCGTTCGGATCGAAGAATAAACTTCCATTTGATTGGGGCTCGCTGAATGAATTCATTGTAAATGTCCTCGTCGCCACTTGTAATATCTTGTTTCAACGTTAATTTGAGAATCTTTCTAGAGGTCCCAATCAAATATAATATTGTTTTCTAGCCTATAAAATAAAACATAATGCTAAGTTTAAGTTAAGTTCAACAAAAGAGTTTTCAAACAGTTCAAAGAGCAAGACAGTGCTTGCTCAAACAATCCAAACAACACTTTTTATTCAAGTCCAAATACAACAACAAAAGTCCACAAGATAATATACATTACATAGGTGGCAGGAAGAGATGGAATTGAGAGGTTTAAAAATGAATGCTAAGAAGACAGTAACAATGAAATCTTCAAAGAGTGAGCAAATAATTGTTAACATTAGAGATAGACATAGGAAAGTGATTAAGCAAGTAGAGTCTTTTTGCTATTTTGGAACAACCATTCAACAACAAGGGGGATGTCAAGAAGAAGTTAAGACAAGAGTTAGAAGAGCTTGGGCAAAGTGGCGAGACGTGAGTGGCATAGTATGTGACGCAAGAATACCAATGAAACTCAAGACAAATATCTATTCATCAGTGCTACAACCAGTTTTATTATATGGTCTAGAAGTCGTACCTTTAAAAAGAGCAGAGGAGAGAATGTTAGAACTGATGGAGATCAGAATGCTAAGGCAGATAGCCAAATATCCTTGCACAAACACAGGATGAATGATGAGATAAGAAGGTTTTTAACGGTAAGGAAAATAACAGAGAAAGCAAGAGAAGCAAGGTTAAGATGGTATGGACATGTAATAAGGAGAGAAAATGACAATAATCTGAAGACAGTATGGCTGGCACCAGTGACAGGAAGAAGGAGTAGAGGACAACAAAAGCTTAGACTGGGGGGCATCACAGAATGAGACATGAAAGAAGTGGGAGCGAGAAGGGAGATTGGGAAGACCAAGTCAAGTGGAGGAAAAGGTGTAGAGCGGCCGACCTGACAAATGTTGGATGAAGGCCGAAGAGGAAGAAGAAGAAGATCAAAGAACTACAAAGGAGTATTAATCTGCTAACGAGGCATAAAAATGGCAAAGTACCAGGCTCTTGGTTAAATGCATGGGACATAAGACCACTCTATGTTGCCAGGCTCATTACTACTTCCGGAGAAGTGCTACATCCCTGGAGTGACTGTTTGCATCAGAACTAAGGGCCTGCCTTCAAATCATCAGCACAGTTCTACACAGTATATTGGTAGTTATTTCCTCTCCCTCAGCCATGTGGCTAGGAAGCGGCGAATGTGCTTTCACCTAGGGTGTTAGAGCTGCCTACACCTTTGCGGTGTACAAAGGACACACTTTAAACTTGGATTCAAGAGGATTTTTGAAAAAGGAGTTATCCTTTTCCTTGGATAGCTTTTCAGGAAGGAATGAAAAAGATAGGAGTTAAGATGCAAGAAACAGCTGATTATAATGTGGCAACACCCCTTAGGCACCACCCAACCTATATCATATGCATTTATCCCTTTGGCATATCCCCTGTGGTGCCCAAAGAATATATGAATATATATAAGAATATATGCCTTGAAGTTTGGTATTTCCCAGCCACATGGGTCCCAAATCTACACTACCTACACTACATCACTTCTCTTCATATGATCTGCCCTAGCTGCTTAAGGTTCTTGACTATTGCAAATGAATAGATAAAGACTAAGTGAGTAAGAGGAAGATTTAGACAGCAAGATTAGTGAGGGAAAAGTTTAGACAGCTGGGAAGGTAGAAGGAGCTTAGAACTGCACTCGTGATAGAGCCAGACCCTTCATCAATTTTTTTTCCTTCCAGTTTATGCTCTGGCTATTGAAATTACTGTCATTTACTTGTGTTAGGCAAGTCAAAGCAAATGAAGGAAAAGTGAGGGAAAAGTTTAGACAGTTAGGGAGCTAGAATGAGCTTAAAGCTTCACTCATGCTAGAGCCAGACCCTTCATCAGTCTTTTGTTGTTTTTTTCCAGTTTATGCTCTGGCTGTTGAAATTACTGTCATTAGTCGCGTTGGGTGAGTCATAGCAAATAACCAAGGGGTAACAGGAACTCTCTCTCTCTGTCTCCCTTTCCCCTTCTCTCTCTCCCCTTCTCTCTCTCCCTCTCTCTCTCTCTCTCTCACACACACACACACACACTCTC
>RDPX01000184.1:1165650-1190693 GCA_003991215.1 Morbakka virulenta | reverse complement strand
AAGTTTGGTATTTCCCAGCCACATGGGTCCCAAATCTACACTACCTACACTACATCACTTCTCTTCATATGATCTGCCCTAGCTGCTTAAGGTTCTTGACTATTGCAAATGAATAGATAAAGACTAAGTGAGTAAGAGGAAGATTTAGACAGCAAGATTAGTGAGGGAAAAGTTTAGACAGCTGGGAAGGTAGAAGGAGCTTAGAACTGCACTCGTGATAGAGCCAGACCCTTCATCAATTTTTTTTCCTTCCAGTTTATGCTCTGGCTATTGAAATTACTGTCATTTACTTGTGTTAGGCAAGTCAAAGCAAATGAAGGAAAAGTGAGGGAAAAGTTTAGACAGTTAGGGAGCTAGAATGAGCTTAAAGCTTCACTCATGCTAGAGCCAGACCCTTCATCAGTCTTTTGTTGTTTTTTTCCAGTTTATGCTCTGGCTGTTGAAATTACTGTCATTAGTCGCGTTGGGTGAGTCATAGCAAATAACCAAGGGGTAACAGGAACTCTCTCTCTCTGTCTCCCTTTCCCCTTCTCTCTCTCCCCTTCTCTCTCTCCCTCTCTCTCTCTCTCTCTCTCTCTCTCTCTCTCTCTCTCTCACACACACACACACACACACACACACACTCTCACTTACTCATTTATTTCTGTAACACATTCCTCAGGATCCTTGAAGCTGCTTAGGCAGGTTTTTTGTACAGCTCCATCATCACCCAGTACTCCAATCATTCAACCCACCTATCAAATACTCTTGTCACACTTCCAAGGGCACCTACCACCACAGGGGCAATCTGCAGCTTCTTCAATTGCAGCAGTCTTCCTATTTCCCCCCGGAAGTCCTGGTATTACTCCAGCTTTTTTCTTTCCTTTTCATGTATTATTCAATTAGCAGGCACTGGAATAGCAGTGACTATACAACCTTTTTTCTCCTTTTCATCAATTATAACAAGGTCTGGCCCCCTTTCTCCTATCACATTGTTGCATTGTATATTTACATCCAACAACAATGTTACACCTTCATTCTCTTTCGCTCCTCCTAGGTTATGCTCATGCCATTTTAGTGATTAGTATAAGGACAGATTCTAGATCAAAGGAACTATTGTAAAGGGTCTTTTACTAGGAAATAAGACACACAGTTCTCAACGGAGTAATTAAATGTTGCCTTAGATGTTATTAAGCGATGAAAAAACCCGGTATTGAATGATTGCAGACTGGTTGGACAATTGTAGAGAATTACAGCACAATTTCATAGAAAATGCAACTTTTTTCCTGTCTTCGCTTGAATGATGGAATTACTACAAGTTTTGTGAGTTGATATCTCATCTACAAAGTATTTTATTTGTAATAGTCTATTATAATGTGTACATGCCTTAGATATGTGTGGATATACAGCCTCTATGAAAGTTGCATTTAAAGCCAATCATATAAACCAAACCTTTGCTAACTTTTTTTTTTGTTTAGGCTCCAGAGTTTTGATTTTAGTACAATTTGTTTGAATAATATGACTCTTAACAAAAAAAGAGCAATTTGTAGCAATTTTAAAAACATGGAAAGCTAGTTTTTGCTCTTTTCTCTCCTCTGCAGACAAGAAGATATGGGCATCACATTTACCAGAAAAGGATTGTCCTTGCCC
Organism: Morbakka virulenta; assembly: GCA_003991215.1. Lineage (NCBI taxonomy): Eukaryota > Metazoa > Cnidaria > Cubozoa > Carybdeida > Carukiidae > Morbakka > Morbakka virulenta. The sequence continues at coordinate 1,189,064 of RDPX01000184.1, read as the reverse complement.
AAGAACTTGTCACAGTGTAGCAACGTGGAAGGATAAAATATATGTTTTTGGTGGTGGACATGCAGGTGCAATGCCTGTTACTGATAACAGTCTGTATTGCTTTGATATTGGTGAGTAAAATGTAACTAGTATAGAACAGCATTTCACAATATGGTCATTGTTAATATTAAATGAGTTAGTATTTACACATTGTCCTTTTGACTTTGGTTATTGTAAACATCGTTTTATGAAAACTATATTACAATAAGAGTAATTTGTATCTATTTATTTTATCTCCGTTGTATTCTATTATTTAAGCAGTTTACATGCATACCACCTGCTGAATGTAGCTTCAAACCCAAACCCAACATTTTTTATTAATGCCATTAATGCCACATAAGATTTTTATGATCAATTCTTGGGGAAAAGTATTGTCCTTTAACCCATAAAAGGACCTCTTTGGGTCCCCAGGCTGTATTCTGTAAATTTGGTGTCTACGGACTCAATTTCCATTCTTTCATCTGCCAGACAATCTGTTTTCTCTGAATTTTTAATCCATAATTCATTCAAGGAGGCTTTCTGTTTCAGAGATGTTTTCCGAAGTAAGCTCTAACTGAAAGAGATTTCCTAATTCTGTGTAAACTCTTCATTGGGCTAATAGTAGGAAACAGTATAAATATATGAATATGGTAATATAGTACGTCTTTTGGCCAGCGTGGAACCTAGAAATACCTGGCTTTGACCCATAACGAACAGAGTTAGGGTTTTGAATTTTGTAACTATGATTTTTAATAATTTATTGGTTTATCTTTACAGCTGCAAATTTACAGTGATTTACTTCATACAATTTGACAAGATTCCAGTGTTAATTATAACATTGAAAAGGACATACTAGAAAAGTTTTGAGGGTAAAATTATTGGATACGTTACAATTAATGGAAATACTGACTTGCTCAAGTTGTCACAACTCGTAAGACACTTCCATTTTACACTGGTTTTAAAAGTGCTAGCGAGCTTTTTTGCCCGATATGGCTGCCAAGGCCTTCATTTCTTTATGGAATTGAGTTTTTTAGTTATATAATGCGATTTACTGATTCTAATAACCCATTTACACTTAAAGATAAGTTTTTGACCCTCCATCCCTTGACTTTTATTCTTCCTCAAATTTCTTAACAATTTATTATCAAAGTAACCATAAAATAATACGCCTGAATTTAAGGACGATCCCAACTTTGTTTGATAGGAGTATAGTGACCACTTATCATCTTAAAATTTATTTTTTTTGCACGAGGCCAATTTTGCATTATCATTCATATGCTTACAATGTGCTCTAATGTGTGATAATGATACACTCTAATTTGGTTTACAAATGGCTATTTCCTTTGTCTTGTTTCTTCATCCATAGAAAACTAGTTTCCAGGAAAGACCTCCTTTAAACCTGAATACATTATACTGTTATTCTGAAAATATTGCCTCCTAAATCTTTAGTCTGTAAGTAAACTTTCTAACTTAACTCTTTGCCTGATTAATTGAAAAATAACACCATATCGTCATTACGTCGCGACGTCGTAACTTGTGACACATAACAAATGTACAATGAATATTTTTTTTTGCCAGGTTTCTTAGTAACAATACCAACTTTACGGAAAAATACAGTCTTGACACTCAAACTAAAATATACTTAGTTTCTGTAAAGAAAGGGGTTTTACTTGTTGAGCTCAACTCATAATTTTTTACGTTTTACCCTGGTTTAACTTTGCAGATGAACCCTGAAACAAATCTTCACGAGAAAGAATTTTTTAGTTTTCGCTTTACATGCTCTTTTCCATAAACGTATTAAAAATAAAAATTGAATAACAAGTGTAAACTATATTTCAATAAAAAATGTTGTACTTTTTGACATCATTTCAGTTTTACAGCACTTTATAAAGTCTGTGGCTTTCTAATTGAGCTTAGCTGAGTTATTGTGCAAAACCCAATCCCATGTAATCCTCCTTACTAAAGTGGCCTCTAGCTATGCTAAGGGTAATCACGTACTACTTAGTTCTTTCTTTGTGGGTCAGTTTGTCATGCTATTAGCCTTTTTCATTGCCATTGGTCACAAACTATGATGTATGCACTCTATAAGGTTTCCCTATTAATTTTAAAAACTTTGACTATAGCTTTTGCCGAAGTAATATGGATTTTTCTGTATTACATTTCTTAGAGTTCATTTAAGTGCTAGTTTAGCCTATACTTCATATTCCCTTCTGTAAACGTGATTGTACAAGGAAACCGTTTTCACCTCCAACTCACGGCGAACAAATCGTGCTTCTCCTACATTCCTGATTTGTCATAAGATATACATTATTAGCTTTCGTAACTTAATGCGTCTATTGATACATATTCTGCGACCTTAATTATCAAGTTTCAGAATGAAGGATACTGAGGATGAACTTTGTAGGAATGCTTAGAGACAACAAAAGTTAAAGCATTGTTTGCTCTATCTAAGATATGCGAACAGTGTGCCTTTTTAAGATCTTTTTGAGATATCCTGAAAGCTTTTGAATCTCATTTTTAGTTTGCTAATTACTCCTTTTTATATAATTCCCCAGATTCCAGCTTATTTTAGTGTGTTTTAGCACCGAGGAATCACAATATCAAATTATCTTCTTAAAACCAACTAATGGCTTTTGTAAGGTTTACACATTTATAGAAAATTGAACCTGGAATATCCCTGTTCTTATGCACCTGCACAAACCCACGCCCTCCCTCTTTAATATGGCCTTTTACTTTTAAAATACACAATTAGCTATTCTTTAATCTCAAGACTTTATTCAGAAGCAAACGATATCAATAATCCCAGCACATTATTTTCCCTTCTCTTTGTTGCAGTCGACTTACGTTGGACAAAGCTAAAGACTGAGGGAGAGCCACCACTACCTCGACATGGTCATATCATGGCTGCTGTAAATAACAAAATTTACATTCATGGAGGAATGGAGGGAGTTGAAATTTATGATGACCTTTACAGTATAGATCTTGGTAAGACTCTATTTACAGTATTTGATAGGATAATCATACACTTGCAACCACCTAAATTATTTATTGTAAATTAAATGACGGTGAAGAAATAACGCTTTTGCTTCATAGTGTTGCACGACGTTTGAGCTTCATGCAATCGACTTTGGATAAAATGCATATCGATTAAGAATAAATAAGTAGTTTTTTTGGTATAGCATACCTTTTGCCTCTGTGCCATTTGCAATTAGCCGTCACCCAGACTGCAAAGTATTTTTCATGCATAGAAAATTATTGTCTGCGGCCAATGCTTTCTTGTGAACATACAATTTTTAATTTTGAAATAACGTTTGTTGTTCTTTATGCTTTATCTTTGATTCTAGTCTTGACAGAAACTTTTTTCGCAGGTCTTGTTTAAATGGTTTTTGCCAGTACGAACGTTAGGCCCATTGTCCCTTTTCCATGTTAATCCAATGAATGTCCCCGTACTCCTGTTTTTATTAAAAAGGCAGCTAGTATTTTGACTTGTAGAAGCGGATTCTATGCAGCCAAAATTGTGCGGTGGATTTTTAATGTATGGCAGGAAATTTCTCAAGAACTGATGGAAAAATTCGTAAAATGGTATCCCAACAGTTGATAATAATGAAGATGATCAAATTTACTGTTTTAAAACAGGCAACCATGTGAAAATGCTGTTGATAATTTGCAGTCACAAAAAGAAATGTTGTTCGCGCCCAACGTTAATCCATTTGCTGCTAACAACTAGGAAATTGAAAACGGGGACGATGATGTTACAATGATGAAGTTACGCTGATGATGATTATTATTATGATGATGATGACAATAAAGAAGAAATGGGCATTTGTATTGAAGTTCACTGAACACAATATTACCGTTGAAAAGTAAATTTTAATATGGCTTTCAACAATGCATATTTAACTACCCGAGATATAGCACTCCTAAGCTCCGGACAAATTAGTAGAATTTTAGGGCCAGGGGGTGGGGGGATGCTATCTTCAGACAAACTGAGCACATTCCTCAAAGTACTTTGGGTCATATTTTGCAAACTGATTTTTATCAATTACTATCTCATTTTGCCGCTTTCTCTTTCCCCACAGCTCAATGAATGGCCATCAAAAATCTAACCTACTATGGAAAACGTCATTGTGCTCTGGGAAACTATTCTAGAATTTTGTATTTGGCGCATTTATCAGATTATATGGAGAATGCTAAAGGTCGTTTCTGCATTCACTTGTTTCGCGTGCAATCCAAGTGATTTTTTCTGAGGTTGCTGAATTAGACTGAATTAGAACTTAAACGACTCCATGTGCATAACTTGTTCATAAGGGCTTCCATTTTGGTTGAAGCGCGCTTAAATTGCCTCTTCGGCAAACAGGTTAATTTTTTCTGATGTTTTAATCAACAAAGATTTGGAAATTTCAGGTTGGAAGACACTGAATTTGTGCTTTTAATATAAAGGCGAACGATGGCTACAACAAATCTAACAGCGCACATAAATTAAAGACGAAAACATTTCCACAAAGTTTATAAAAGAGTCTTTTCATAATTGTTGTGGTCTCCAAACCTTTCAGCATGAGCCTCCTAGATAATTTCCAGCCTCCTGAAACGTAGGTAACTACTGCCCATAAATCTTACTGGTGCAAGTGTGTTTGTTCCTCTGAATAGTGAGCCTAATTCTCTGCCAAATTCTCTTTAGCAGAGAATTTTAGTAAAGCATCAAACACTGGCTGGTTCATAGCAGCTGTAGATGGTGCATTGACCCACTACCCATCAGTTACTTTTCCCTGCAACTGCAACAAACAAATTTCTTTAATCCCAGCACATATTTTCCGGCCACTGATTTTATTCTCCGGCCACTGATTTTATTCCCAGCACGTTAGCAATTTCCCCCAGCCGCTCCGCCTGACTTTATGTACACAGCATTGACACACAAAACAACTGCGATTCTTTTGCCCATGGCTACTGGACATATCATTGTTGCTTGGCTACTAATTTTTCGAGTTCTTAACTTCCCTGTGCTGCAGTAAAAGTGTAGGGAGAGGCCTATGTTTGTCGGCTTTTCATCGAGAAAAATATTTGTTTCGTGATCAGTAAAATGGAAAGCAACNCAAATTTCTTTAATCCCAGCATATATTTCCCGGCCACTGATTTTATTCCCAGCACGTTAGCAATTTCCCCAGCCGCTCCGCCTGACTTTATGTACACAGCATTGACACACAAAACAACTGCGATTCTTTTGCCCATGGCTACTGGACATATCATTGTTGCTTGGCTACTAATTTTTCGAGTTCTTAACTTCCCTGTGCTGCAGTAAAAGTGTAGGGAGAGGCCTATGTTTGTCGGCTTTTCACCGAGAAAAATATTTGTTTCGTGATCAGTAAAATGGAAAGCAACATCCAGCATTGTGAGAGAACTGTGCGGTAATATCCAAAATCGTTTTGTCTGGCCTGATAAAATTCAGCATTGCGAGCCCCATATTGCACTTCAGGATACCTGGTCTACAAATTGAGTTACATGCGACATAACTGAATTCTCATTCTGTCTATGGGCATTGATCTTTGTAGCATCCGACCAATTTCCACTGGTTTATATCATAGAGAATATAACTGAATTTTGAAAACTGATATTTCGTCGACGATAACTTCGCGACAAATGCAGGTTTTGGGTCAAATGCAGTTACACCGCGCGGTATTCACAGAAAAATCACTGCTGTAACTGCACAGGTTATTTTTGCATTAGGCATTTTAGCTGTGGAATACTAACATTGCTTCCTAGGTTAAAAAGGAGCATCATCAGGGGTACCGTGAATTCGTTTCTCTTGAGGATAAACGTGATAAGAAGAGTTTGAGGATTTTTTCTGAAAGAGGTTGTAACAACGTTTCAGTAAAAACAAATTTTACTTGCCTGTTATAGAAGAATCGTATTTAGATTTCAAAATGATTAGAAATTGCAACTTATTAAATATTTTGAAATTAAACAAAAAAGGAAATATCAATAGATATTTAATAAAAGGAAAAGTGTTGTATTTTGAATAATTTTCCATTAGTTCAGTTGCCAGATAGAGGAATGAACTTACGTCGAAATTTATCCCTCTATAGATAGTGAGGTTGATGGTGTGAACAATACCCTACCACCATCTGAAGTAGCTGTTGGAAAACATTGGTATCTGATTGTTATTGATTTGTAGAATAAAAACCGCTCAATAGAATAAGAATAAAAGAGGAGTTGTGGCTTAATGGTTAGTGCAACTGCAACTCTAACCAAGAATTCCGGGTTCGATTCACCGAGCGGGCGACTTTGGGAATTCACAAAGTCGCCCGACAAAGCCATTGGTTGGCGTCAGGAAGGGCATCCGGCCAAGAAATTCCTCGCTTCCAAATCCAAGTTCCTATGAAGGGCACTGTCTGAGCCCCAGTTACTGGGGGAAAATGACGTTAAAATAAAAAAAATAGAATATTAAGAAACGGAACTAAAACATTGTTTAAGCATCTAGAGAGAATACCGTCTTTATCGAAGGAATATGCACGGTGAACGCTGAGTTAAACAACACGATTGTTATTGTTCAATGGAACGAGAAAATTTGCAATATAATATGAAGAAACGCCACTAAAAGGCTGTTTAGCTAGTAAGAAGGAATGCCATGTTTGTGGAAGGGACATGCAAGAAGAGTCCTGTAACGAACAATACCCATAACCCTTTTAGGACAACTGGAAAATGTGGCCAAGAATTTTTTACTTTAAGCAAGATTTACTTTTCCGCATTGATGTTATTTGACTGAAGTGATTTTAGTTTTTTTATTGTTTTTGGTATTATTGGTTTAGTCAGTGACGTATTAGACACTAATGGTCGAATGGTTGATCATTAGCCATCATTCCCATCATTCAAGAGGTTCCAGGTTCAATCTTAGCCATTTTCTTGCAATTACTGCTTCTCTTTTCTTTTTCTGTTGTAAGTGGTTGACAATTTGAGTTGTACATGTTTTAGTAGATAGCATTGGGAGGATAAAAATAGTAAACGATTTCATGGCAAATCTCCCTTTTCATGCCATGCCTTCGGGTTAAACGTCGGCTGTTTTACTGTTCAGCATGTTCGGCGTGTTTCTTTCTGGACCATTTTACACTATGCGAGGTTTTTTCCTTAGAGTCTTGTTCCTTCAACCTCCTATGGTACAAGTTTTGTTTTCCCTTCCTCATAGAGGATGACCATCAACAAGGAATGTGTAGGATGATTGGTACAAGCAGTGCTTGAAACATGCCAAACATCTGAGCCCGTTTGCACATAAAGACAGGTTCCGCCTTTGTAGCAAAGAGCTGGTGGATTCATGATCAGNGAGGAATGAACTTACGTCGAAATTTATCCCTCTATAGATAGTGAGGTTGATGGTGTGAACAATACCCTACCACCATCTGAAGTAGCTGTTGGAAAACATTGGTATCTGATTGTTATTGATTTGTAGAATAAAAACCGCTCAATAGAATAAGAATAAAAGAGGAGTTGTGGCTTAATGGTTAGTGCAACTGCAACTCTAACCAAGAATTCCGGGTTCGATTCACCGAGCGGGCGACTTTGGGAATTCACAAAGTCGCCCGACAAAGCCATTGGTTGGCGTCAGGAAGGGCATCCGGCCAAGAAATTCCTCGCTTCCAAATCCAAGTTCCTATGAAGGGCACTGTCTGAGCCCCAGTTACTGGGGGAAAATGACGTTAAAATAAAAAAAATAGAATATTAAGAAACGGAACTAAAACATTGTTTAAGCATCTAGAGAGAATACCGTCTTTATCGAAGGAATATGCACGGTGAACGCTGAGTTAAACAACACGATTGTTATTTTTCAATGGAACGAGAAAATTTGCAATATAATATGAAGAAACGCCACTAAAAGGCTGTTTAGCTAGTAAGAAGGAATGCCATGTTTGTGGAAGGGACATGCAAGAAGAGTCCTGTAACGAACAATACCCATAACCCTTTTAGGACAACTGGAAAATGTGGCCAAGAATTTTTTACTTTAAGCAAGATTTACTTTTCCGCATTGATGTTATTTGACTGAAGTGATTTTAGTTTTTTTATTGTTTTTGGTATTATTGGTTTAGTCAGTGACGTATTAGACACTAATGGTCGAATGGTTGATCATTAGCCATCATTCAAGAGGTTCCAGGTTCAATCTTAGCCATTTTCTTGCAATTACTGCTTCTCTTTTCTTTTTCTGTTGTAAGTGGTTGACAATTTGAGTTGTACATGTTTTAGTAGATAGCATTGGGAGGATAAAAATAGTAAACGATTTCATGGCAAATCTCCCTTTTCATGCCATGCCTTCGGGTTAAACGTCGGCTGTTTTACTGTTCAGCATGTTCGGCGTGTTTCTTTCTGGACCATTTTACACTATGCGAGGTTTTTTCCTTAGAGTCTTGTTCCTTCAACCTCCTATGGTACCAAGTTTTGTTTTCCCTTCCTCATAGAGGATGACCATCAACAAGGAATGTGTAGGATGATTGGTACAAGCAGTGCTTGAAACATGCCAAACATCTGAGCCCGTTTGCACATAAAGACAGGTTCCGCCTTTGTAGCAAAGAGCTGGTGGATTCATGATCAGGTAAACGTGCATTGCAGATACACATAAACATAGGTCTTATAGTTTTTATTCTCCAATCCATGCAGGTCCAACAATCACTTCCTACAACAACGTACTATAGGTATTCAATAAATACCCGCCTTGGTGTAGCGATTAAGACGATGATATTAGCAATGGCAACAAATTTCTGAACGTCTCGCAAGGACAGCGTGTACAAATCGTCTCACAGCTCCTAGCACCAAATATGGTGTCATCAAGATGGCAAAAACTGATAACCACTTTAACTTCCTTATCACCAACTTTGAACTCTGTGGCAGGTCTGTTGTCATTAGGTCTTGGAATGCGAGGATAACAACTGCACTTTTTGATGTGAGATCCTACACGAGCCAATTGTATAATCTTGAACAACAGCCGGAGGATAAAATTTAATTACGGACAGGGTTTTTTTTCTACTAATTCCACATGGGTCTTATCCTGAATCCTTTAGAAATAAAACTCCAAGCCTACTATTCATAATTTTAGTCTTGTACGTGTTAACTCTTAATACCTTTTCTTTTCGAACCAGAGTTAGATCGAGTCACTCAAACACTTTATTGACAGGTTCCAAAAGTTTCAAGCCACGGTAGTACCTCTTCATCATGCATTGCACATCACCATCAAATGGATGACAGTCTCATGCTCAGTCGCCCGTTGAGGATTCTGTAAGATGCACTCTTCGCCTCAGAAATGGTTGTGACCCACTTCACAGTTGGAAGAGCAATATCTCTGGAGCGGATTTCCTGAACACAGCATATATCAATATTCCTCTTCTCAAGGGTCTCGACAGCTTCAAAGGAGCTGCACCAAATTGTGCCTGTGCTCAAGGAAACAATGTAGATTGAACTCTGTCTCACATCACTTCCTGGTGCATGTTCCACTTAAATAAATGAAAAGCGGACTGAATCCGATCAGTCACACCAGTCCAAAGCTGCTGGTGTGGTCTGCTTTTTGTTTGATAGGGGTTCGGAAGTACCCCTGGGTGTTCCTGTAGCTTCTGTAAAGTCATCTGTTCATTATAATGTGAAGCAGATTTTCCTGAGTCATTAGCTTTTCCATGGTACCCAGCTCTCCGAGAAGGTGTGCCTTTCTGTTGACCGTGGAGGTCTTTAGAAAGGCCTCAGTGTTGACTTTCCATCAGATCAGTTTGTTAAGCAATGTCGCTCAAAACTACTATTTCCTCCGTAATATATTTTTCGAAGTTGTATCATCTTACCATGTTATGTTATACGTTGGTCAAGATTCTAACGTAATGTTGACATGAAACATGAATAATATTAAAAATCCAATATCTTGAAAATATCTGACCTTGCGAAAGGTGCACCGAAATAATATATTTTAGAGCTTTTCCGATAACACAGCTGTTTTCCAAGGGTTTTTTTACCATGTTTTACCTTTTTATTGCTTACCAAAGTATACTATATTTCCTTGCAGGAAAAAAATACCTTGTTGGCAAGACATTTGCATTTGGATCTTAATACTTGTAGCTTGAATTAACTACCCCGGTATACCTCCCTCTTGGTGGCATTTTAAGAGTACTTTGTTTGTTTTCAAGATGCTGAAAAATAGGCGGAGAAATGTGGTTGAGTGCGTGAAGCTAATTTGTCGTAATTTCATCAATAAACCTTATTTATTTATTGGAATTTTTATTTATGGTTTGTTTTGTGTTTAGATAACATAACAAGGTATAGAACTCAACACGATGCCATCGGCCACCTGTATTGCTATTTTATAAGTTGATTGGTTACGACAAAAGCAATTATGAAATGGTTATTTCACATACTGTTATCGAAAATTAATTTTTCAGCACATTTGATGGATTTGCGCTTTTAAAAAGTAAAACAATCGAGAACTGCGTAATTAGACACAGCAGACAGTTTGGTTAAAGAATTTGAAGTGGTACAATAGTTGAAAGTTACGACGTGGGTAATTACAATTGCAGATATAAATATATATATATATATATATATATATATGGCAATACCGGCAATTAGGTGGATACCATATGTATCAAGTCTAACCAAAATAAAGAGTAAAAAAGAAGCAATAATGCAATTGAACTTTAAATCAAGTCTACAGAAAATTTAAGTTTCATGTTTGCATTATCTTTAAACTGTTATGAATATTCTTACATAAAAAATTCTAATTAAGATTACTGAAGGAAAGGCGTTTCCTCAGAGGGGCTATAATGGTCAATTTATCTTGGCGACTATTAGCTTGTTTCCATGACGGCAATGAATATTTTTCGTTTGGTAAAGGGGTAGGAAGGCTCAGCACTTACAAAAGCCACTTTAGCGGGTAGGCACAAGTCACACTTTCTTGATACACATTTGCTTGATACACATTTGTTTGAAATTGCCCTTTTTTCAATGCGCCATCGTGTAGAATATTCTGTGCCTTTCGGCTTCCAGATGTGTTTTGAAAATTCATTGTCCTTAGCTTATTTCAGTTGGTGCAATTATTTTTCATAGCTGTTGTATCGTGTCATTAAACACCCCTCGCATATTTTATAAGACGTTGATGTCACGTTTACCGTAAACAGTAAAAAAAAAGAAGCTAAATACTACGAGTAATAATTTATTTTTTAGTAATATTTTGATCATAAGACAAAGATTTCAAGTAATTTGCGAGCTCCCTTATACATCCTATACACAAGTCTTAGACGGCTCTTCTTAAACAATTATCTTGCTAAGGTGCATAAAGAAACGAATGTTTTACTAAATTAATCCTTCCTACAAAACGTACTCGGATACTATTAAATGTCAAGGTTGTTAAAGCCGACACGTAACAAAAGTGCGTTTTATCCGATTGTGTGCATCATCGTGACTGTGCATGTGCTTGTCCAGCTTGCCTTAAAGGGCACTTTGAAATACTTAGACCAAACTTGGAATTTGAAACCTTTAGGTACTGCAAAATGATATAGAGTAATTAAAGACCCTGGGATGCGCCCACCAACCAAGATCATTGGAACCAAAAGATGATTTGAGTGTGACAATCGGGCTAAAGGAAGCCAACTTTTATGCATCACTATTTACTTACAATTTGTTTATTTCTAAGAAAATTCTGGGCACTTTTTGCAAAAGAGAACCGGAAGGGACCAGCTTTTGTCTGGGAACATGCAAATGCTTGTGGTGATGGTAATAAAAGCATAGTTAACCTTTGAAGTTAGTTTTTCTTTCGTCATCCATTTTTCATTGCGTTGAGAAGTTTACATTTTGAGTATCCTTTGTAAATATTTTTTAAACGCTCTTATGTTTTGCATAAGGTAGTTGTTTTTTCACATACTAAGCGAAAGTTTTTAAGTTATACTAACTCTGTGCAAGTATTTTTATTTCAAGTGCTTTTGCCAAGGGGTAGTGAGTTGAGAAAGAGCCCTCCTGTAATCTGCAATTTGATTTTTTTTCAGCATTTTTTTCGGTAAGGTAGCTTATTTATTTCCGTTAATCTTTCTCAGTATTTTTCACCTATTTACCTCTGTATGTGTTCCTCTGTGCCCCTTCATCTACCTGGCACAGGTATCTCTATCCATCTATCCATCTATCTGTAGATAGATAGATGAATAGATGGATGGATAAATATCTGTGCCAGGTAGACGAAGGGGTACAAAGAAACATATGCATACAGACAGAGGGAAGATAAAAAGACAGACACCGGCCAGACGAACAGACAGAGAGAAAAGGAGAGACACAGGGAGACAGAGACACTGAGATTGAAAGTCAACCTAAACACACATGCATGCATACTTACATGCATACATACATACATGCATAGACATACATATATACATACATACATATTACATACATACATACATACATACATACATACATACATACATACATACATACAAACAAACATACATATTCATATAGATAGATGATCGGTAAAACAAAATTTGAATACGCTGTTTTTTCCAGGTGACATGAGGTGGACTAAAGTGACACCTAGCGGAGACCTCCCGTCTGGTAGGGCTGCTCATGCTGTGACCATTGTTGGTAGTTCTATTTACATTTTCGGTGGAATGAGTAAAGGTGGAGCCCTCGATGATATTTATGTTTTTTTAACAGGTAAAATTTTCCTTACAGCTCTATCTATTAAAAGTTTAGTTTTTCGCTGGTTGGGTCTATTATTTGGGGCATACAGCTTTTTTATTTCGTGAATTTGTTATTTCAGTCAATATGACCACACTTGGTATTTTCAAATTCGGTATGTTCCCTTTCCTTCCATATGGGGCATGCATTTTTTAGATGATAATACAAGTACATATTTTTCTCCAGTTTATTTGGAAGATGTAAGGACTTAGAAAAAAAAGAAAAAAGAAGGATCGGAATAGCAAAGAAAGCTTTCAAAGATCTAGCGAATATTTTGACGAACAGAAAGATCAAGTTGGTTGCAAGAAAAAGAATATTAAAATCTTATGTATGGTCAGTTCTTTCACACGGTTGTGAAACATGGACAGTAAGCAGGAATCTGGAGGAAAAATTAAAATCTTTAGAATTATGGTTTTTCAGGCATATGCCGAGAGTATTATGGTTAGATAGGCAAATCAATGAAATTGTTTTATACAGGGCTGGAGCACATAGAAGTCTAATCAACGTGATTACAAAGCGGCAAATGTCTTTTTTGTGTCATACATGTAGAAAAGAAAAGCTTGAAAATTTAGTGAGCACAAAAAAGATTGAGGGAAAAAGACCTCGTGGCAGACAGCGACAAGGCTATATGGCTAGCATGAGGAGAAGAATTGGTCAATCTTGGTCAGGAAGTGAAATCATCCAACATACAAATGACAGAGACATATGGGGGGCCATGATCGTCAACATGGATTGACTGGACACGTAGATATATAGATAGACAGATAAATAGATAGATAGACAGATACATAGATAGATAGATAGATAGATAGATAGATAGATAGATAGATAGATAGATAGATAGATAGATAGATCGAAAGGACTTAGTAAGTGGTGGCTGTGGTTGTTGTGAAATTACAACTAGAATTTTCAAATGTGGATTATAATTTAAAAGTATATGTTGTGAGTCATCTCTTTCGGTTTCCATGATATTTACTTGAGCATTAAACTGCTTCCTTTTTATCTTGGTTTTAAGAAAGACTTTTTAAAGACCTAGCAGGCTGAAAAATATCGACTTGTTTCGAATTTCCGCAAGGATAACAATACTACTGATAGCATTGGCTCCTACATTTTCTTCGCAGTTAGAATCAAGGTTTATTTTAAGGATGTTTAGTGCGCTCCAATAACCTCCAAATGAATTTCCAGGTAAATTGATGTGTACTAAGGAGATTTTTTAAAGATCTCGGTACAAGCAAGTATGGAAGGATATAGAAGCTGCATCACCATTGGTTCTTTCTGAGATAGTGTATGGAGTTTATGTTTGAAAAACTTTGTAGTATTGTGGAATTTCAATGATGGGGCCATGGTATAATTCTTTTTTTCTCTCTATTGCACAAATGGATTCTTTTTTACAAAAGGGAAAAAGTGAGTTTGTGTGCCAGCTACACGAACAATGCCCCCCTGGATGAAAACCAGAAATTCTAAACAAAAGACCTTGATGGTTACACTAACCTGATCATAAAGGCAAAGGATTGTCCATTATATACGAACACCATGAATAAGTATAGTAGGCTCTTATTAAACTGGTCTGTGAAGATATGAAATGTTGCTCCTACGAACAAAGCTGTTTTTAGATAATGACGTCACCGTTTAGGTTGCCTGAGTTCGCATCAGCTTGAAGATATTAAGAAGTCACAATTGCTAGATAAGAGACTGAGAATATTCTGGAAACTATAAAGTTTTGACAGCTGAATTATCTTTAAAAGCACCTTTATTAGTACCGTGGGGAAATTAGAAGCACTCTTCCACACACACCGCCTTCTTTTAAGGAAACTGATGTTGTTATTAACATATTTGCCACTGTCTTATTGCACTAATTACCACAGATGAATCTGACGATAATTTTTTACCTCGACCAGTCGGTGATATCCGCTATTTGCATTTTTTCGTAGATATAAAAGTGAAGTCAGATAAATATGTGTCAAAAAGTGATGTAGAATGAGCTTGCATTTAAAAGTCATTTCAAAGTCAAGTGAAAGGCATGGTGGTAAAAAAAATATGATCTGTTTGAGAATAAGCTCTGATAGCTGTGGTGGTAGAGCGTATGACCATGATAGCCATGGGAACTCATTCGATTCTATCTCGGTGCAAACGTATTTGTCATTTTTCTACAATTCTAAAAGTCATTTATAGCCATCGTATTAAAAGCTATTTTAGCCTATGCTATTGTTAAGCTTCTTTCATGAAACTTAATAATTGGTGTGACAAGGCGAAGATTAAACAGCAAGAAGGATTAAAAAGTTTACTCCAGATTTTTGGTGTGAAGCATATTTATCAATTATATCTAGTTTGTAATATCATCCCGCTAAATTAATTTTTTTTTGTCCCTTACCTATAGACAACCAATTGAAATTTCTTCCGATATGTCAATATATTTATGTAACATCCTATTTAATTTTGCTTTCTTTAAACCATGTTTTCCCTTTTGGACTTTGTCATTCAAATACTGTTTCTTACGTAATAGCAGCAATTTTTTCTAATTAGAAGGAAATACTGAAAAAGTAAAAGAAAATAATATTTACTTTACGCCTTTGTTTTTTTTGCGCGTGCTAGATGAGCTGAAATGGAAGAGACTCTCACCGGAAGGATCTCCACCTCATCCGCGATTAGACCATTCCCTTACGTCATTTCAAAGGCAGCTTAAAGTTAATTCCTCAGGTAAAATGCCTTTTCATTTTGTGTGGGATTTAGTAACTCGTGCACAAGATAACAAAAAATGTTTCATTACATTAATTTTCTCACTATTTACCCTCATGCTTGCTGGGTTTTGAAGAAAGTCTACATCACATCGTTCATTGTGTGCTAATGACCATGAGAAATTAAAGATTGATTAATTTATGACATTGAATTAATATTTACCAAAACTCTTAGGGAGCATGCAATACTCTTTTACCTTTTAATTTCTTTTTGACTTTGTTTTGTTCTTTGTCTCCCGTTCTTGTATTTATTTGTTTCAATAAAAATTGATCCAAGAATCTTTTTGGATTGAGTCAGATGAAAAATGTAAAGATACTAAATTCCCTGTGGTCTTGGGGTATGCAAGATTTCATCTTGTTTCAGAAAATAACAACTGANCTACATCACATCGTTCATTGTGTGCTAATGACCATGAGAAATTAAAGATTGATTAATTTATGACATTGAATTAATATTTACCAAAACTCTTAGGGAGCATGCAATACTCTTTTACCTTTTAATTTCTTTTTGACTTTGTTTTGTTCTTTGTCTCCCGTTCTTGTATTTATTTGTTTCAATAAAAATTGATCCAAGAATCTTTTTGGATTGAGTCAGATGAAAAATGTAAAGATACTAAATTCCCTGTGGTCTTGGGGTATGCAAGATTTCATCTTGTTTCAGAAAATAACAACTGATATTTTTATGCCCGTGTTGGTAATGTCCGTCTGACTGTGGGCCACATATGTGATTAATGGCGAGTTCTTAGGCCCCATATAGCATCGCTGCCCTGTGAAAGTATGAGCAAACATATAGGTATTTTAAGCAAGACTGCGCACCAAGGAATATCCTGCATAAAGTAAATTAATAAAATTTATATATGATTTATTGAAGGTTCTTCAAGCTTAGTTTGGAGATTTTGTGAACTGGTATATATTCTACTTCGTCAATCTTTAAATATATAAAATGCAGACTTAGCTATTTTCAGAAAAAGTATCACTAAATATAACAGTCATGCATGTGGCTAATAGATCGTGTGACCAGCATTGTTAAAGATAGGTTAATAAGATTAAAAGCTTTCTTAATGCTGACGATTGCACTGGTCGTAAAAATGATGGTAATTACAACAAGGTTAATGTTAATAATTATAAGGTGTTTGTTAATGATTTCTTAAGATGGAATATGTTTATAAACCTCATTCCCTCAAAAGGTTCTCGAGAGATTTAATAAAACCCCTACTTTATCAATCTTGCTGTTACCTGTAGATTAAATTTTTTATTTAGAGTTAGAGTCCTAATTTACTAATTCAGAGCTGAGGAGATATGGTTCATGGGACACTCAATAAGAAAGAATGGGATGGTAAATGTGGTTTTGACAATAGATTTTGAAAATAGGAGAGAAGAGAGAGGTGGGAAAACGGAGGATACCATGGATGGCTACTTTAGAGGAACGGTTAGAAAAACAGGTGTTACGCAAGGAAGTGGAGCTCAACCAAGGAGTTTAAAACAAAGTGTTGCAGCATGTTATAACCACCAACTTCCTTGCATATGGTACACACAGAGACGCAGAAAGACAAATCTGGAAGAACACAGAGAGACACAAAGAAAATAGGAAGACCGAAGGACACAGAAACACATACAGTGTTAGAGAAAGATAGATGAACATAGGCCCGGAATGACACAGAGAGACAAAAAGAGAATAGAAAGATAGAGAAACACAGCGGCAACGACAGACAGACAGACAGACAGACAGACAGGAAGACGTAAACGGAGAGAAAAGCTGCAACAGATATACTGTCTATTATGTCAATTAAACAATTTGGCCTAATGCACCAATCCAATTCGCGATGTTTACTTTCCACGTTTCTCAGACGTGTATCGATATGTTGTCGTAAAATAATATTTAATCTTTGATGTAGTATTCAGTCTTGATTTAACTTAAGCAGTCAATGAAAACTAATTATTCGATTAAAACTGCTGATAATGTTTCTCAAGATATGGCAGACATTCACCATAGACCTTAAATGAATTAGAGCTANGATATACGGTTTGCCAGACCTGTATATAGCAGTAATCTGATTATAAGACTGATGGGCCCTATCCGTTGGGCTTGATTGGGGTTCGTCCGCATAGCGTCCGTGTAAATAATGCCGTTGATTCCAAATGAATTCCTCCGCCAAAATGTCACCTTACCTTGCTGCATCCCAAGATAAGTTTTGGAATGCTTTTAGTCTGACCCCTATCCATTGACCTGTTCGGCATGGTTGAACCTGCCAGGAGATGAACTCCCGCCGACATAGCTCTCCGGGTAATTGGGGTACGCAAGCTTTCTCACCACGACAAGGTGCATTCCATTAGAGAAAGAACTGGAGTATTAAACAAAGTTAATTAAAAACCATGTAGAGTTGCCTAGCCACAGCCCTAACTTTCAGGGCCCTTGTTGTCTTAAATAACACAGGGGAACACTCCTTTTGGTAAATCAAAAAGACTTTTTTATAGTCAATTTGAATGTGTAGATTTCAGATCTGAAGTCGGGTTTTTGTCTGCAAGTTACAGATTTTATGCAATTTGACATATTTTTTTCTCGTTATTACAGGACATTGCAATATCAGCCAGAATTCTTTTGTTCACTTGAATCTTAAAACGGCATGAAAGTCATTTATGTATATTTATTATGGCAAAAGAAACAGAAAATTAAAATGTGATTATAGAGTAAATTACTCTATTGTTGGTTGTGCCATATTTTCTGACAGCGTTTCTTAGAAAACATCGGTCTATCCCAAGTTAGATCAGCATCCTTCAGAACATCACCGCAGCTGATGGAAGCTTATCAATTTCTTTGTGTATTTTATTCAGGCAGGAATTTGCGTTAGTAATTTTTGCGTTTGTACACTTCATCTGGGCAATCTCGTTTAATGCTCAAGCAGTAGTCATCCATCATACTTTTGTCCCAGCGCCCTTGGTAGCGTTCTTCCATGATCTTTAGGTCTTGATGGAATCGTTCTCTTTGTTCGCCACTCACAGTCCCCACGTTGTCAGGGAACCTATCAAGGTGGTTGTTCAAAAAATGAAGCTTGATGCTCATGTTGCACCCTAGATCACGAAAAGCGAGGCGAGGAACATTCTTTTCACAAGTTCACTGTAGTTCTCCGCCTTATTGTTTTCAAGGAAGTTCTAAATGACTGCCACAAAGGACAGCCACGCTGCCTTTTCTGAAGCAGTCATCTTAGCAACAAACTGATCATCACGAATTAGGGTTCGAATCTGTGGGCCATCAAACACACCCGCTTCAATCTTTTCAAATGATAACCCTGGTAAAGCTGTGATGATGTGTTGGAGAACATTCACTTTCGGTTTCCAGTGCCTTGACAAATTGCTTCATCAAACCTAATTTGATGTAAAGAGGAGGAAAGATGATCTTATCTCTGTTTACAATTGGTCTTTTATGATATTTGGTATGCCTGCTTCAAGGGTGTCACGAATAGGCCAGTTCTTCTTGACCCAATGTCTGTCTCGTGCTCGGTTGTTCCACATACAGAGGAAAAATGGAAACTTGGTGAAACCTTTCTGTTGTCCAAGAAGAAAGTTGACCATCTTTAAGCCTACACAAATGATCCAATTTTGCTCATGAAACTTTAATAAGTCCATGACCATTCACATATAATCGTAGTTTTCCCACAAATTCACTGAGTGACCGACAGGTACTGCTCCATAAACATTGCCATTATGTAAAAGAACACACTTCAGACTGCGTTTTGAACTGTCTAAAAAGAGTCTCCATTCAGCAGGATTGTAGTAAGATACCTCCAGTTCTTTGAGAAGCCCTGGGATGCCATGGCAGTAAAAAACTGTCTTTTTTTGAAAAGAAGGTCACAAATAGCTGGTCAGTATTACAGAAATATGATACTTTAACAGAGTGATCAACAAGATTTCTGCCTTGTAATTTTGATGCCAAAACCTCTTCTGCTTTCTTTGAAAGACCGAAATCCCGTACTAAATCATTCAGTTCAGCCTGGGGAAGAGGCTTGGGGACGGGGTAAGGTTCAGTGTCTGAAGAACAATCCTCCGATTGTGAACACTTTTCTGACAATTCATTGTCACAACTGCCTTGCTCACTTGTATCATGTGCAATGTCTTTATCGTCCAATGAAGCCTTTGAAGACTGAAACAGGAACTTCTTCAGAGTCTGGAGCAGGCCAAATAGCTGAGGGAATATTCGGATACGTAATCTTATGTCGGTTTTTCTTCCCAACACCCGTTGTGTTTGCCATGAAGAATTAACAGTCAGTTACATGGTTGGTGGGTTCACGCCAAATCATTGGAACTCCAAAAGGCAAACCTTTGCGTTTTCCAGTCTCGAAGCATTTCCTGGCAATTGTGGCACACAACACGAGGGGCCCATTGCTTGTCTTGATCACCAAGATAAATTTCAAAATATGCCTTCCAGGCACACTTGACGAACGAGGATATGTTACGTCTCTAATGATTGAGTGTGTAGCATCCACATATGTAGCAGAAGGCATCAGGCTTGTTTCTGCAATGATGTCTCATTATGGAAGCCATGTTTGAACTGGAACAAAAGAAGAATGATCAAAGTATTAGGAGCTGTCTATATATATGGACGTGAAAACGCTTATACATGGTTTACGCAAGTTTACATTTGTGCAATTTAATTAACCTCGAACTGCATAAAAACTAGCGCTTGTAGAGAAAAACTAATTTTAGATTTGAAACCAGCTCCCCAAACTCCCTCAGAATCAGTTAAAATATCCAATGCAACTCAAAGTTACTGAAAATTTGTTCCCCGGTGTAATTGACCTAATTAGGATACCAAGATAATTAACTGAATAATTTGGCACTGCCCCAAGCAGGTCGGATAATCCGAACTGTGCTGAACTTCTTGGCAGAAACTAACTATTGTCCGACCGTTACATTGAGACGATTGAGAGCATCACAGTTAATTAAATAACTGGAGTTTTCATGATAGACAGAAAAACCCTTTTAATGTACCCCAAATCAATAAAATTAATACTTATATCTTCGAAAATATAATAAATCCCAGTGTTCATGTTTTTAATAATACTGTATTGACATAGCTTACTGGTAAAACCTGTACATAAATATGATTTTTCTCCGCTATTTTCAACACATAAAAGTGCATTTTTAATTCATAATTTATTACGGCATTGCCGTGTTGAGCACTGCTTGTAACTAGAGGTATATATACTAGAATTCTTTTTAAGACAAACATTTTTACCTGATTCGTGACTTTGGTTTAAATGTGTACTGATGACTGATAGTTTAACTTAAATTTCGGATCAATAATCTGAACTTAATGATAGTATTTGTTATTTTAGATTCTTCGTCAGAAGACTCAAAAACCATTCAAACTGAAACTTTGCTATTTATTTTTGGAGGAATGGATACACGTGGAGAAATCTTTGGTGATTGTTACGTTTTGAAAGTTCCCAGCTCGTGACAAAAAATAGGAATGACATAAATCCTGAGAATAGTGTTTATTTTTTATTTGCTGATAAATTACGATCCGTTTATTTCAGCAGGGCTTATAATCAATATTTTGACGTAAAGTAATAGAAGATTTACTGTTTTGTTTATAACGTCTTATGTTTTTCGGATTGTTGAATAATAAGAGTTTTGCCTATGGCATTCGCGTCGGATCTACCAAATTACACATTTTGCCGTACAGAAACAAAACGATTGAAGATTACATGCTTCATGCATTACAAGATTACAATGATAACATTGCTTATATTTGCCGGATATTTGTATTGGGTCATTGTGAGATTGTACAAGTTTTAAGTTTTGGACCGCATTTATTCGACTTGCGTTTACTACCTGCGATACGGATGATCCGGAAAAAGACAAACCTTGCCGCATCCATCATGATTATTATATTAATATGGAAAAAAAAGAACAAGTGTACAGATTTAATTGCTCAAGGATTGTCTTCCCCCTATGGAGATGTCATCGGTGGTCATAACGTTATGTGTTTGCCTAATTCTATTAGTATTAGGAATAGATACCGCTCTTTCAGCTATATATGTTATAGTAAACAAGTTTGCGCAGTGTGTATTCCGGTCACTATGTACCAGTAAATTGTATTAATCGCAGTTTTTGTTAAGAAATTAACAGAAGATTACGAACAGTTGGCTACATCTCAATTTGATAAATTGCATTCCAAGTAAGGATTTTTATCGAGAGAATTTGTTGTAAATGCATTTTAGGCTGTTGATAAGCCTGTTTTTGTTTGAATCAATGTGACTATAATTGATAATGACCTGTTTTTAATATGAAATGCTATATTGTTTGAGCTGGCTTTTGAACATTCACATTTACTTTATTTTAGAGAAGACATCGTCTTAAATTTAGATATAGTAGTTAGTCCAATTTTGTTGCAGAAATTTCTCCCCATTGATTCGAATAAGTTAATTTTGAGACACGACTGCAAAATTCTCTTGAAAAAGGTTTTGATATTTTACTTTCATTTCTCTTTCATTTGAATCTGTTCTTTTTCACTTCTTAATTCGTCTCTATTCAACTGACAACTGGCAAGTCATAATTAATTTACAAAGAAGTATTAAAAATCATTAAGTTGAAAATTTACTGACGCATTTTTTATAAATTTTAGAAACAGAACAAAAGTAACAGGAAGCGGGATCATTTTTTGTTTTCAGGAGTTTTACGTTAAGTTTTGCCTTTAACGGAATGATAATGAGGCTGATAGATGAATTCACTCCTGATTAATAGTTCCTAAATAATAAAGAACTGCAGGTACATCTGTCTATTCCCTACAAGTTGTGCTGAACAGGAAAGCAATGTGGGAGTACGAGCTACCCCAACAATTGATTTATTCCTAAGTAACCCTTAGTTTTATGGACCCAGAAGTCAACACTATTATGTGTACACTGTTTTGGTAACAACGGTTTGCTTGTGTGAGATTCACTGTCACGTTAATGTCAGTAGAGGCTGAGTTGTTAATTTTGTGTTTGCAATCTGTAAGGTTTTGAGTTTAGTCCGCCAGGTTCCAGAAACTATTTCATGTTACTTGTTTCACTGTTGAAACTTTCAGCCATTTAAGTTCGTACATGATTTTACAGATGGAGTAAAAGAGGAATGAAACCAGTGAAGACTGAAGCAATTTTTAAATATCACACAACCTTTAAATTAATATCATACAACCTTTAAATTAATATCACACAACCTTTAAATTAATATCATACAACCTTTAAAATTAACTCTTTGTACTGAGGTAGAGTTAACCTTTTCTAATTCTCAAAACATCTTTTTTATTATTGTTATTTATTATTCCTTTTTCTTTCTGCCTCCTTTGGTTATTTTTCATGATAGCAGCCCATTTGCGACTGTTTTTAAATTCACCTCATGGTTATAAAAAGCTTTTTACGGACACCCTATGGTTTGTTCCGTGGTTTATCAGCGTTTTATTTTTTGGGGGGTGGGTGGGGGTTGTTTGTTATCCTGTTGGCCTTCAAAGTGGGTTGAAAGGTGCAGATCTATTTTCGTTGCTGGTAGGAAGAGTTAAGAGGTGGGATTGCCGGTTGAAGTTTTTTAGCAAAATACTTAGTAAACCTGCATTTCTGTAATTAAAAAGGCTATTGTTATTTTTTGCAAAGCTCGTATGCATTATTCAATAAAGTGCGTTCAGAACACAAAGGGGCGGATGAAAATATGTTGGGGTATTTTCATGTAGAATGGTATTTATATTGCGGACGTCAACTCTAATTGAATACATGTTTGATGCGACAGTTGGTCAGTGTACGTTTCGGAAGCGTTGCAATGAAATTTTTGTTTTTAAGAGGAATAAAGTGTTCAATTGGTACTAGTCACGTAATTTTTCTTTGGAAATTATCTGTTTGAAGACAACTTTATTCAAGTCTTACGTACTACTGAAAAGGCTGTAGAAGTACATGCAGTGCACCAAGTACGGATTGACGTCAGATTAGCACGTTTTTTGTTATAATTTAATGA
>RDPX01000184.1:1131162-1160104 GCA_003991215.1 Morbakka virulenta | reverse complement strand
ATATATATATATAGAGAGATAGATATATAGATATATAGATATAGATATATATATATATATTGATACTGATACATATATCTCTCTCTATCTATCTATATCTCTCTCTCTCTCTCTCTCTCTCTCTCTCTCTCTCTCTCTCTCTCTCTCTCTCTCTCTCTCTTCACTTCCCCTCTATCCACTGATAATTCATCCATGTATCTATCTGTGTATATATCTATCTACTTTCTATCTTACCTACTGCTTGTATTTCGACTTTTTTTAATAAGCGACTTCATAGTCATTATGTGCAAATCCTTCAGAAAAAAAGGGTTGGCAAGGCCGATTAACTGAGAATCCCGCATCCCAGAGTTGAAGGGATAGTTTCTGCAAAATTATTTAGTTGTTTTGAATATTATAACAATTTATGAGACGGTTGAGTAATAATGGTTGAGTACCTTGGTCCTTTGACAATGACGACTACCCGATGTTGCTCATTATCAGTTTGGCAGTTGTAACAACTGCCCTAGTTCTTGGTAAGAAACGGTATACCATGATCCACTGCATTGACGTATTCCCGACAATCCGTCAAGTATTTTACATTTACACTCCTAAGCAATAATTCCCTTTCAGAAGGCCTTGTATAAGTTTTGCCATAATTTAAGATAAAAAGTTAGTCATTTTCTGCATCGTTGTTTCTTTTTTTGTTGGCATTGTGTACAAAAAGATGAAAATAATGCTCTCCTACCTTTAATTTTTTCTTTTCGTCCGATGGAAGTGACGTTCCATGTCAACCTCTTTTAGGATTTTCAAAAATGTGTTTAAAGTGTCATTAGAGAACACATAGTGGAACAATATCTTGCCAGTGCATTAGTCCAAGATTGGGGCCAAAAATTCTGTAATTTTGAGTAGCGAATTAAACACACATATAAAAGTAATGTTTTATTGAAATTCATCAGATGGGTAGGAATGACGAAGAGACTGGAAGTGACATGTAAAAGATAGAATACATGAATGAGCTTTTATATATATTTGGAATTAAAATATGTTTAATAGTATATAACTGTCACTTTCACGCTGACGCGATTGTCAAATGTCCTATCATTTGACAATCGCGTCAGCGTGAAACTGGCAGTTGTGTACTTTTAAACATATTTCAATTCTAAATAAATAAATAACTTCCTTCTACGAATCTTTGTATCGAGCTCTGTCTTTGGTATTATTCAATGAAGGTATTTATATGAGCTTTTATGTAGTTTTGACATCGTTTATAATATGTTTCAAGTATAGTATGCAGTACCTTAATGACTGCATATAAATATTTAATATTTTTATACCCGTTAACGTGTTGTACTTTTGTATAATTACCTCTTTACTTGCTGATTTGTTACACACTGGGTTGGGTTTATTTGTTTCTCTACGTATTGACCTTCTGTAAGATTGTAAAAGTTGTTTGTAACGACGTCAGGTTTATGACCTACGTTAATAGGGAGCTCGTGCTGGAACCTCCTGTACTTTTAATCGTTTGCATACTGTTTTTTTTACTTGTTTCGAGGAAAGTTTTGCTTTTTAAGATACCTATATGGTCTTGAACAAGATTAAAAATAGTTCATAAACCTGACTTTATCTAATTATCGTGCTGTTTCAAACTTTGGTGAGCGTTGAATACCGTACTTTTCTACTCTTTGTTGTAAGCAGCAGATGTCCAGCCATAGAACCAATTATCATTGCACTTCCCACCCCATTCGTAAACGTTTCCCAGAGTCTGCCCCCTTCTCTCTCATCAAAGCTTGTCCAGCTTATAAAATTTACTTTTTGCTTCAACTTGAGCATGAAACAGTTCTTTAAATCCATTAATTTACAAGAAATATTGCACCTAGTTTAGCTTTTTATTTTTCACTTAAGACGTTGGATACTAATGACGCAAAAAACACATACTCAAAATGTTTTTAAGACTCGCGCGTTTTTGTTTTAATTTATGTTAATAGCAGTGCATTTGCAGCTAACTTAACACATAGTAGCATAGTTATTATGTGTAATGTTTTCTTCGCATAACATCAAAACAACGACATATGCAGCACATCTAATCTCACTGCTTAGTACCCATAATAGAGTGCACGTGGCTATCTTACGCTGTATGGTGATTTTATTTGCTTCATTTACAGAACAGATGGTGTACCAGCTTTTTATAACAATACCTCAACTTTTAGCGCCACTACATTTTTATTTTAATTGTCCTTTTTTGGTAAAAAACAACAAAATTCTTGACAATACCCAGTGTTATCAATCATACTTATAATGTTTAATATTTATGCCCCGTAGGTTGTGTGGATTCAACTGAGTTTAAAATATGTCAGTTTTTAATATTTATCTTTGCGAGGAAATTGAAAATGAAAAATGTAGTCTAATACACTAATAGAAATCTACTTTTTTCCTCATGGAAGTAAAGATGCTCATATGGAGACGAGGCTATGTAATGAATTCCCTGCTCATCGAGCTTTTGAAATATGCTGTTTGCATCCGTAATCTAAGCCTTTTAAGTAGGAAATGAAAATACCCACTGTCAAAATTATGCATCTTGTTTCCCGGCGATAAATGGAAGTGAGTATTAGATTAGATTTAATCGAGTTTAACTTTTATTACTTCTTGGTTATATAAATCCAGTGTATTAAATTACCTTTTGAAATAAATTTATTCAGTTTGAAGGTTTCTTTAACGGCTTAAAGTACTCCAAACTTAAGCTGACACTTGTTGCAGATTGTTCCATTAACACAAGAACCATTTTAACAACCGATCGCCTTAGGTAAGATGCTTTTCGGTTTGTTCATTCAAAGTTTCCGATTCTATAAAGGAACTCAAATTTTCTAAAGGAAATGATGTTTTCTCACTCTGGGTGCTGAAACGCAAATTCTAGCATGTGATAAGTGAGCATATTAAAATATTCACTTAGAAAAAGAGACGCTAATCTACATCTACATAATAGTCTTTTTTCTGGGCGCCTAGGAATGATAAATAATGAATTTTGTCAAAACCCGTACTGAAGCACTTCCCTTCCCAGCGTTTTAAGTAGTCTAGTGTTGGGGCCACTGAATAGCACTTCTAATATACACTGAAGAAATAATTAATGAAATGTCAAGACCAACTCTGCCTAATTTATATGCCACATTGCCGAAAAACAGCTTTGGTAGTAACATTGATTAAGACAACAACTTTTCATTTGAACAAGCTTTTTATAACACTTCTTAACTGGAAGACTTTATTATTTTGATTTTGTCGAAATAAGTCAAAGAAGTTACAATTAGTTCTTTTATCTGAAGGAAACTGACTGCAAAAGAATGTGCAATAAATGTTGCCTGGTCCAGATTAATCTGAAAGGGTGTTCAGGAAACCAAAAGATGGTACTCGGTTAAGTCAACCTGGCGATCGATTTAAAAGGGCTACTGAACAATCACTGGAGAATGAATCATCTGATGGGTTGAGGTAGTTCTATAAAACCCTCTTCTATTTTATAGAGTTCTACAACACATTATAAAACGTCAGCAGCTGTTACCAGTCTTTCTTTCTAGGAAACAGTTCTCAAAATTCACTGATTTGAGTTTTCATAGGAAACTCATAATAATCAGAAGTAGAAAGAGGGTTGACAAAAAGCTAAAAAATCAGAATAAATCTTAATTCATCATCATTATACCGCAGTATATAATAAACTGGATGAGGAAAAATGTGTACCGTTCCTATTAAAGTAAAGATCTTTCATATTTTAAACATTTCCATAGCCAATTCCACAAAGCAAACTGTTACATAATCCCACATGACCCTTAAGGAGCAATATTAAAAGCCACTGAATCTTCCAATTATGCAGTAACGGTAAACCCTCAATTGCTACAGAAAAAAAAGTGATGCTTTGCAGAGATTCAGTTCTTCGCCAGATAAAAAAATTGTCTTGTTAACAATAACCCGTTGATCATGAAAACTATTTACTCAACAATCAATAAGGGGACCGAAGTGGCATTCGCTTTTGTAACACATGAGTATCCCAAGGTCTTGACATTTTAAAGAATTTCAGTTTTTTCCCTTTTCACTTAAAAGGCGATGGAGATCTGTTTTCATTAACAAGTCAAAAACAATTGTACGGTTTTTATGTTTATAATAATTAGTATGAAAATAATAAAACTTTGTCATGCAATTATTTTAATAATCACGAGTGCACTAGCAGTCGGAATATTACAAAGCATTATTAAATAGATGCGATCCCAGGATTCAATTTCTCGTGTTAACCCCCTTTTGTTGATGTGCAAAGTAACAGATCTTTGAAAAAGGTGTCAATTAAGATTGCGAAACCTTTGGACAAAAATTTTGCTATTCTCTTGTGAATAATAAGCAAGTACAACAAAAATATCCAAAGAAATTAAAAATTCTCTCTCTAACAAGGACCTGAATGTCTAACCAGCACCTTTATCCCATTTTGTTAGAAGGATAAAAATCCACACCGATGCTATGTGCACAATAAGTTTGCAACAGATAAATTCTCCTTGTAATTTTGAGGGTCATTTTTACCTGTTGGGGAAAAAAGAACAGGAATTTGTAAAAATTTAATCTCATAAAGGAATTTTCTTTTGCTATAAAGTTGACGAGTGGGAATCATTAATGACGAACTATTTAATGATCTTATCGGTAGCTAAAACAGAAAATATTGATATCTCTGCGATGGAACCAATGGTATATCTGATGGTCAAAAATTTGAAAATTAACCAAAGGTCGAATCATATCATTTGTAACTTGTGTGTTTTGAATGTTGAACGTTATTGAAGGCTACTTTACTTTGAGTCACCAAAATATTACATGCCAAAATTGGTTATTTTTAGTTTGTATAAATAGTACATATGATGACATCATATATATGAAGTTCTATCATCTACAAGTTGAAGCACTGAAAATTAGGCCGGAGTCTTTTAAATCCCACAACTATTGTTGCTAAAATGGTCAACTCCACTCCTTATTATAAACGATTTCTTCGTTAAATCTAAGTAAGGCTTAAAATTTTAACTGGAACATACAGTCTCGACGTTTGCACCCATTTTTCCTTTTGTACAGCATATTTTCAGGTTTTTCTTAAAGCACGTTTGAGAAGCTATGCTCTGCAACAATGTGACAGGTTAACACAAGTTAAAACATATTCAATCCTGAAAGATAAGACAAGTTACAGCTGTCCTCAGACTATTTCAACAGTGCAGGGTTATTTAGTCCAAGGGAATTACTATATGGCAAATATGAGTACTACAGTGCATTAAATAGTGCACTTATCCTACTTTATGTTGATACAGTTCCCTGTTTAAACTACCCCTTTTGGCTTTGAATGGACTTCCATNGGTATTGGACACCTGTGTTTGGCAACAACTGGATCCAGTATTCCAGCAGCATATTAAGAGTAACTGTAGTTTCGATATGTCTGACAACTTCTTTTAGTTCGATTCCTTCCTTAGAGGGTGTCAATCTCAATGTAGCCAGAGAGCATGATCTTCTTCAGTCAATCAAATGCCCCATTATAGAACATCTTAGATCAGCTCCCACACTTTTCTATGTGGAGCTTGATTTCCCCAAGATGACTACCAATTAAATGTGGCGTTTCTAAGAAACCCCATAGATGGTAAATCATGAGCACTGTTGAGTGTAGGTAGGTTCTGCATTTTTCACCCTTTTAAACAACCTTTCTCCTTAAGAAATGCAGGAGTCAGCTTTATGTTACTTGGAGTCCCTCGTCTGAGAAAGTAAAGGGTGGAAAAATCAGAATTTCACGATAAAGTTT
The DNA here is from genome assembly GCA_003991215.1 of Morbakka virulenta. NCBI lineage: Eukaryota > Metazoa > Cnidaria > Cubozoa > Carybdeida > Carukiidae > Morbakka > Morbakka virulenta. The sequence goes on along the minus strand of RDPX01000184.1, from coordinate 1,154,325 downwards.
GGAAACGGAAAAAACAAACTATTGTTATCTTGACTAGATGATTATTTGACCTGGCCATTGCCTAACCATCGTCAGGTATTCAGATCATGCAGAGGCAAAGAGTCGGTGCAAAAAGAAACCTACATAAAGAAAGTCATTTTTGCGTGTAGTGTGCCTTTCTTTGTGATATTTAGGTCAACCCTGTTATAGAGATGAAATTATATACCACAGGTCAACACATATTTTGGTGCAAGCAGAGTTGTGGTTGATTCTGAGTAATTTGGGGGACTTGATTTCAAAAGAGACATCCGTTTTTCCTGGTTAGTTTTAGGCTTTTTTCTTCAAAACATGCATATTTTTTTAAAAAAAAGGGAAGTTGTTGCCTCTGCTAAGGGTCAAGAATCGTATCAAAATAGGCATTAACAGTGAGTGGTATTACAGTGGTAGAGGGGGTATTCTAGTTAAGCTGCTCTTCAAAAGGTTGTTGCCAGGTCTACAAGTAAGGATTGCTGGGTACACATAACCATTACATATCTAATGAAGCAAAACTGCTCTAGAAACTCAATCATTTAGTATAGATTATAAAATTAATTTTTTGCCTTGCCATTAACATGAGTAGCCATAGCCTCTATCAAAAACAACACTTAAACCGTAATACGTTAACACAAATCTAAAGACCAATCAGTTGACTTTAAGAAGGTTCTTTAATGATAATCATCTCATGACCATTTACCTCAGCGCTGCATTACCCTTTTTTAACGAAAGACGACAGGAATTCTAGGGTTTCTTTTCACTAAACGTAGTAGTTACTACAATAAAACACAATAGGTCAAAATATTCCCACTGACTTTCTCCCAGTTTTACAAGTGTAAACAATAACGCAGTAAAGTTTTCAGTAGCTGCTGAACGGAAACATTCTTTAGCCTGGTAATTTATGCCATGTGCCATTATCACATCCACCTCAACATGGCAATTTCAGTGATCCATAATTATTTGGAAAAAAGAAAACTCAGTCATCAAGGTCCTGAACACACACAAAAAGGATAAGACAGCCCTTGAACAATGTTAAAACGGATGCGGTTTACCAAGTAATTTATTCATTATTATTAAACTATCAGATCATAAACCACTTGCTTGCGGAAAAAAACTTTCAACGCACAATTGCTTTAATACAGATGATACCCAGAAAGTCACAATCACAGGCGGAGTAAAAAAATTAAATTTCTAATCGATAGTGCCATTTAAACAATAAAAAATTTATTTGTGAACCAAAAAAATAATACAGAAATACAAACAAGAAAAAGAAAGACATACTAAAATGAGAGCGTACAAAAGTCTACCCGTCATCGATTCCTTCTAAGCTAATGAACGGCTTCGGTTGTGCAGATCTTTGGAACATTTTAGTATTTCATTGGTTAGTGTAGATATAATTTTTTTTCACCGTCCAAATGGGTTTTGAAGGAAGGAAAAAGGAGCTTGGCAACTGTAGTTTAATTCTGGCAATAAAGGGAAAAATCAGAAATCTTAACCACTACGCCGTAAGGGTCACATTTACAGAGTTTCATTCTTTCAAAAGTAAGAGAAATGTCAGGCTAAAAGCGGCATTCTTTTTTATCTTCGTTTGATTAACAAGAACAAGAATAATAGACGCTAAATAAAACGAATTACGACAAGGATAAAAGCAAGAGCTTCTTTCTACCAATATTGGCGTTTAGAGGTGGCAAAAATTTGTATACACTTCTCTTATTGGCAATGAACGTCGATCTTTTTGTTTGCTAAGAAGCGTTACTTATGTGAATTTTCGCCATCTCTGAAAACAGTGTTGGTAGCAAGAGCCTCTTGCTTTACTAACTTCATAGCCAGCATTTTATCCATATAGATTTTTGTTTATTAATAATTGTGATTATTTCCTAAATGTTTTGTATTGCATAACTGTAATTTATAGTTTTAGTTCTTTCTCATGAATACGTCAATAGGGATTGAAGAGGCGTCGAAACAGAATTTTTAAAGTATTTTATCATATTTATTAGTTTGTTTGTTATTTTAATTAAAATAAGACGGCTGAGCAGAAACCGTTTAATGACTAAACGCAACAATCAAGAACCCGATTTTCTTCAATTCTACTTACAATAGCCGCCAAATTTTACTAAATAAACAAACAATACCAAAAACGCAAACATAACAAACAACAACACTATTGAAGGCAAATAAAGAAAACGTATTAATTTGGTGTCCATTACTATGTTACGATCTTTGAAAAATTTGATTTTTACTGGGCTCCATGTGTTCCCCATTGTTACCTTGAAGGGGTAAATATGCCCCCTCTCTAAATTCTAAAGTTTGCATCTGTAGTTGATAAAACCTAGTACACAAGTATCTGTCATATGTGCTATGAGTAGAAATAAAAAAGGATGGTTTAAATCACTCGATACTCGATGACATCAAAATTTGATTGTTATTCAGCTAATTTAAGATTCAAGAAATTAATATGGTATTCGATATGCTTGGGGATTAATTTATTACTTTATCTTCTTTTTACCGCAATAATTTTGATTCATATGAGTACCTGTGATAATATTTATGTATTTATGCATATTGATTTGCCAAATATAAAAGGATTATAGTCCATAAATGTTTTATATCTGTTGCTTTGCTTTGTAAAAATCTTTTACAACATGTTAATAAAATATGTATGACCACTTTCTTCTCATCAGAAATCAATGTTGGACGAAAGCTTCCTTTACTAAAACTGAAACCGAAATGTTAATTTGCTTAAATGATATGATACAAGCCCAGAAACTGATGGTTTAGGATTGGAACAACGGGAATGAAATATACCGTCATTTGGAAAGGGAGAGAGAGAGAGAGAGAGAGAGAGAGAGAGAGAGAGAGAGAGAGAGAAAGAGAGAGGGAGAGAGAGAGAGAGAGAGAGAGAGAAAGAGAGAGAGAAAGAGAGAGAGACCGAAGGAGGGAGAGGGAGAAAGAGAGAGGTAAAGAGAGAGAGAGAGAGAGAGAGAGAGAGAGAGAGAGAGAGAGAGAGAGAGAGAGAGAGAGAGAGAGAGAGAGAGAGAGAGAGAGAGAGAGAGAGAGAGAGAGAAAGGGAAGGGAGAAAGAAAGAAGAAACAAAAAGACATACTATCATATTTTACTTTTTTCCCCACTCTCACTTGTCGACTATTTGTTTTGCCAATTGTTTTATATGTGTATGAACAAAACGCACATTAAGCCTGCTTTAAGGTGAAAATATGAAAATTCATGAAAAAGTTTTATTCTTTCTTACAGAATAACATGTTTATTTAGAAAAAAACATACAAGTGAAACCCCTTCTTTAACTGTTATTACGTAAATATTATCTTGGGCATTTTCTCTTGCTAAAATGCAGCTATCAGTTTGAAAAAAATGACTCTGAATTTTTAAAATAGCTATTAGTTTTATAAAACGATCTTTTGACTGCAATATCACTCTGCCGTTGCTACTCCCTTATTCTTTGTTCTTTACTTCATTGTATAAAACTATAATATTGATGAAACCTGGAAGTAGTTTTATGTCATTTTTACAATGTCTGATCTTGAAATTAATCAGATTTACGGTAGCTAACCCATATATATNTTTAGAAAAAAACATACAAGTGAAACCCCTTCTTTAACTGTTATTACGTAAATATTATCTTGGGCATTTTCTCTTGCTAAAATGCAGCTATCAGTTTGAAAAAAATGACTCTGAATTTTTAAAATAGCTATTAGTTTTATAAAACGATCTTTTGACTGCAATATCACTCTGCCGTTGCTACTCCATTATTCTTTGTTCTTTACTTCATTGTATAAAACTATAATATTGATGAAACCTGGAAGTAGTTTTATGTCATTTTTACAATGTCTGATCTTGAAATTAATCAGATTTACGGTAGCTAACCCATATATATTATGTATATATATATATATATATATATATATATATATATATAATATACGTAATAATAAGAGGTATATAATATACAAAATAATAAAATTTTATATAATATATATTTAACAATAGGTCAAAAATTTCTGATGACATTGGGTGGGGTTTTTATGCAGAACATTATCGCAAGCCACATAGAAAAAGGAATGCCGGATAAGATCAAGAGCAGGAATTTAGATGTGAACAAAGGAAAAAGAGAGGAGAAGTACAAGATCAAAAGAGAAAAAGATGGCAATGGCCATCAGTTTCTACAATGAAATTAAGCACATCTTTAAGAGTGACCTACATTTGCACTTAAAAATCAGAGCTTTAAATCCCTTCTTTACCAGTATCTTCTCAGATAACAGTGAAATGTGGCCATTTAAAAAAGAAGAACACAAAATTAACGTTTTTCGAAGACAGCTGTACAAAATAACAGCCAGCAATAAACGGAATGTACAAATCAAAAGAAAAAGACTAGGATAACTAGAACACCTGCTTCGCGTGCCAGAAAATACGTCTGTCAGGCTAGCTTTTAATGAATTCCTCAGACCAATCAAAAAATCACCTGGAAGAGCAAAAACTATCTGATTCAGTGTGATTACAAATGACCTTGCTGAATTAGGACTAACCTTCAGTGGAGGCCAGGGCGTAGCTGTTGACAGAGACCAATGGAGAACCCTGACTGACGGAAGAACCTTGAAAACAGTAAATGTGAAAAATACAAAGTCATAGTAAGTGACTGAACACCGCAGCAGATATATATATAAATAAATCTTCAACTTTTTTCAACCAGTAGAAATTGTTTTAGGGAAAAATAATATGACATTTAAAACTTCAATTCAAGCTTAGCTCTTTATCTATATGTTTTCTAAAATAAATTTTCCTATTTAGTCAAGAGGAAAAATTATTTATGCTTCTAATGCAATAACGATGTTTCATTGATGTGGTTTAAATATATCAATCTGATTATCAAGCTGATCAGGTGTACACCCTCACATACTACTTTATCTTTCATTTTCGCTGTTCCTTCTTTTCCAGCGACAGCTTTTACATTTAGATGGTGCTCCAGAGATAAATGCCTTTACAGTGTTGAACCTTTGTTATTGGTAAAGCTAACGACATAGACGTCAATTACTAAACAAAGCATTTTTAAGCAATTGATAGAGATTTCTTCAACTTAGGAAAGCCAAAGTCTGGTTATACTGAATGCAGATCAACTCACATTTTTTTCATAAGTCTTGTATGTCCCATTGTTTAAAACAACCAATCACGTTTCCCATTGGTAAAATACGATTTGATTTCAAGTTTTGCTTTTTTTCGTCCTAGACCAGATAAATACCAGAGAAAAAACAAGAAGAAGTAAACAAAGATTGATATTGATTGCAATATTATACATTGATGTGGGCTGAGAAGCGTTTTGGCAGTAAGAAATGAAAAGTAATTGATATTACTCCTCTTTATGGTTAGATCTATTAGTATAATTACACCAAAAAACCCTAACGTATCTGACAAAAGCATTACAAACCAAAATTTAAACCCTAGAATTTTTTATCAGTATTACAAATATATATATTTTTTCTCGATGCAAAAACAAATTTCTAATGTAGTTTTTACTACTCAAGTGACGATTTCTATTATCTTATGAAATTGTTGGGCTTTTTCTTACACAAGTTTGATTTAAAAAATCTTCCTTAGGTTCTCAGGAACTCAAAATAATAATTGTTCCAAAAGCTTGTGTTTCAAGCTCAAAACTGTTTAAACATGACGACAGATGTTTATTTGAATATAAAGGCTTAAAGGACAGAAGGAAATCCTTTAATTTTCGAAAACACCATTTTTATTTAAACAGTTTTAACTCGTGTCCTGAAGTGATGTAGTATAGAACCCCAGTAGTTCCCCTGAAATAGTCCGTGTAGTCTTTATTTGATTCTCTCCTGGATTTAATTTGCTATTTTAGAATAGAATTACTGATAAACATACTACTAAAGTATAGTATTTATACATCATCAAAGCTGACATTAAAAGTCACATTAAGTGTAAGTGATAAATAATATTTCAAATATCCTCTTATTCTTCCAAGATACGATGTTGTTTAAAGCTTTTTACAGAAATGAGTTCTGTTCCATTGCAAAACTCAAATAAATCCTACCACTAAGAGGCACTCAGAGAGGAATTCCAAAGTCTAAAAATCCGATTGAAATCTTAAATAAATTATCTTTATAGAGTTTAAAGACATGTTTTCCGAAATCTACTACGGAAGGAGTTGACCTGAAGTTCAATCAGCAGGTGCAAAAAACAATCCAAGATGCAGATTCAAAGTCGCTGTGCGCTCTTGTTAAAAAGTTTAAGAGTCAGCATTTTGTCATTGGATGACTGTAGTAATTTGGCTGCTACCAGTTGAGCTTACTAGATAGACAACATTATGACATTACAGTCTAGCAATTAAGTAAAGAACTTTTTTGACTCTCTTGGGAACAGATTGGTCTATTAAAATGGGAAGAGACAGGAAATCAGGATCTTACCAATACAAAAAAGTGCGTCAAGGTGTGTACTTTTACCGTTGTAATTTCCTAATATTTGATAGATAACATTTTATTTGCTGTAATGCATTAGCTTATGTAATGAGGTAGTCGTTTATACTGTTATTAAACGTATTTAATGTTACAGCGAATGTTTCGAAACTAGTGGTTAGTAACTTTAATAGAGGATTATCACCGAATCACCTGAGCGTTATTTACCAAAACAATCGAGAGCAGAGGTTTTACCAAGCTCTTCCACTATCCACAATATTTTTAAATCTCAACTTAAAACCACATTTTTTCTTTATAAACAATCTCTTTAACTAACATATATATTTTTTTCAAAAACTACTTAACGTTAACTTTATAACGAAGGAATGGGGTGGGGGGTGTACTTTTTGAGTTAATATTTCAACCTAAGTTTTATTTTTTCACTAATGATTTGAGAGTTTGTAAATATACAGTGGCTTTCTAGCAAGAAAAGGCATTACAAGGTTTTAAAAGTCAATAAACAAAAGTAAACTTTTGTTTTCTCGCTCTCTAATCATGAAATGTGTTTCTGTTTAAGAAGCGCAAGAAGTTTTACTTACATATTTTCATGTAATAATGTGACCATGTAAAATACATTTTACAACAACTTGCCCATTAACAGTCCAACAATAGCAGTGTGTGACATTTTTATTAGGAAAGACATTTATAAATTTTTATTATCTCGGGGTTGTCCTATAGAACACAATTTATACAAGATCTTGACAAAGTTCCGATAGTACATTCTTAATACACTAAGTGCTTAAATCAATCACACAATACAATTTATTTAGAAGATAGAAGATAAAAAAAAATCCTTGTTCTCCTTTTCTGTCAAAAATTTGTTTCTCTATTTTGGTAAGGCGAAATGAAATAATGTTCCTGTTAGCAGCGGCTCGGCCTTATATATTATTTAGAAACAAATTACATTTTGGTCTTCAATTTTACAAAGGCTAGGTAGAAACGTTAAAATTACACTTTGAAGGAACCTTCGCTAGCTATAAATAAATACTTGCAGTTTTGAAGGTTAGATAATTGATTATAACAACAAAGAAAATCGTAGTTCTGATTTTTGTAAGTAACCAAAGACAACTTTTGAAAATATTGCTTTCTGTTCTGGTGAAATAGTACACAGTATTCATACAAGTCATATATATATATATATATATATATATATATAGCCATGTGTATATTTTAAATAGATGACTTCAAAATGAATGCAAAAATGTATATTGTTATATATAAAATATATATGTATATCAATAATGTAATTAGATAAAAAAGGCCATTTTGTAACGGGTTTGTAACGTGTACTACAAAAGCCAAGCGTTTCTATAGCCCTTCCAAACTGTTACGGGTTCTTGAAGTGGAAAGAAATTTAACACCCTCTGTCATGTGGAGGCTAGACAACTCTAATATTTAACACAAGTTGTATAACAGTCGTCATTTTTCTCTATTTGAATATATACATTTAAATAGATATATACCTATATATATACATGCATATATATACCTCAATTATATTAAATGTAAGAATAGGAGAATCTATGGCTTTACTGTGGTGTATAATGGACACCATGTTTTCAGAAACTAAATTTGAAACTAACAAAAAAAGTTTTGGTAGAGAATCGCTGGCAATGTGACAATTTTTAATGTTGCTAACTCGATATGAAGTCATCTATTTATGTTTCGTACACAACAGGTTCGTCTTAGCGACCATTATTCCCAACTGAAGTTATTTGAATAAATCAAAAGTGCAGTATATATATATTTAAGATCATTTGTTCACTCTTGAAAAATCTTTCCAGAATAGCCAAAGCAGGGCAAAATACCAGTACCTTTTCACAATGTCAAGTTGCCCCCCTTCCTTAATTAAGCATATGCTATTCTACTTGGCATTCTGCTTTAATTTTGTTATACATATGTTCTACAACAAATTTCATCCAATAAATACTTCAAGTTTAAACATAGTAACATATATTTAAAACATTCGAGAAATTACCCAACAATGCTAGTATCTGAGCATTTGTCGATCAGATAACTCACTATTACACAAAAGCTAACAACAGACATTCAATAAAACTAAGATAAGTTCATTTTTCTGGTATTTTTTAATTCCTTAATAAACCTAATTTTAACAGTAGCCAGAAATTTATATTTAAGATTAAACAACGCACTGTTTCACTTCTTTAGCGTTTAACACAAGGAAAACAAATTATATGTTATTTCCAGTGATTTTTTAATCTTTCAGGGTCAAACCCAAGGAAATTATAATGAAACATGAGTAAATACCGCAACTTTCTCAGGATAAATATTCTAAGAAAATCGTACTAAACAATGAATCAGAAACTCGCAATATAGGTTTTAAGTTGAAGCGTACATTAAGAAATTAATAATTAAAAGTCACAAATAATTTCCTCTCACAGACTTGAAAAAATTTGCATCTTTGGCCCTTATTAACACAAAGTTTATATTAAAAATTCATTTATTGACTTATTTATTTTTTTATTGTTCATTTATGAATTTTATTTATTTACTCATTTGTCTATTTACATGATAAAATTCTGACAGCGCAGGAAATAGACTGGAAGCAGGAGTTCTAACCATAAACTGACAGGCCACACCAAATATTAATGGTATGAAGGAAAATGACGGATTGGTCTGCATTTGTGACCAGAATAATTCTGTCAAGAATTCCAGTGGAGTTTGTTTATGTTAATTCCATACGCCTCTGTTGCAGTTACATCTCACGTCTACCTTTGACCGTTTGTTGTGAGGCCTCACTGAAAAACTAATGTTTAAATTAAAGTTATGCTCCGTGATTATGTAAACAAAAAAGATCAGTTGCAATAATCTCCTACTGTGCCCGTACTGGCTGGTAATACCTGTTCATATCTCAGCAGCAAAATAAAAACTCACTTTCCAAGACCATTTTTTCATTACTTATGCACGACAAATAATACCGGCCATTTTTTTAGTAGGCACAATGGTGTTTTTCTTAGTAAAACCTCAAGTTGCATTAAAAATTTAAATCTTTGTATTCTGGTTTTGATTTAATCTATTTTCAAAGGAATACCACATAATTAAAGAGTAACACAGTTATTCAGAATTGAGAAAAAAGTTTAAGTGCTGTTGATTTTCATTATGGATAACCAAAGGTGTTCAATATATTTCTTTTGGCGTCCAAATAGTCGAGGTTCTATTTAACTGGCATCTGTTGGTGATAATTTAGATGTAAATAAGGTAAAAATTCATTTACTTAGAGAATAACTTCGACAATACTTGAGTGTTTAAGTCTGTAGTTTAGTAAATGATTTAAACTGTTTTAGCACCAACACAAATAAGAGCTTCAATCTAACAATTAAGTGCATTAACACATGAGACAAGATGTATACTATATAAGTGTCAGCTAACAGGGGAAAAAATATGACAAAAAGCATGGTAATGCAAACATTAAAGATTCATGACCAAAGGGCTTTAACCAGAAGATTAATTATGCTACATTGTTTCTTACAAAACGAGTAGGGTCAAGTCAGTCTAAAATTTTGTAAATAATTCAACATAAAGATCATTACCATTTAAATTCATTTTCTTTCGTTTTTGCACAATACCACTTAGTAAATCACTGCCAAATTTTGATCACTTCTTGAGGTATCGTTTTACAATGTAAAGAAGTGGTGAGGTGGGAAAGGGAAAAATAAGTTTCAACTTTCATAATAAAATATAATAAAAAAATATGGAAATAGAAATAAAATAATGAAAAACACAGCTTCTTTCTTTGGAAATAGGGCTTTGTGAGTCTTGCCTCTAAAAATGAGTCGATTATAAGTCGAACTTCGAAAAGTTGTCATTCAATAACGCATTTCAACATAAACCTGGAACTCTGATGCAACGAATTTTTTTCCCACTTTACAAATAGACAATTCATCCTTTTTGGTGTGTATATCAGTAAGCTCTTTTGTCTAGAGGATAGGAAAAAATGAGTTTTTGTGAAATTGGTATTCCGTATCAATCAACTCCAACTGGTAATTGTCATAAAATAACGGGCTCCCTGCTCCTTATCAACTCCGACGTTGCAAAATTTCAGGCAGCATTTTTCTACAAAACAAAGAACAAATTTTACTGTTAACCTTTTCATATAACTTTTGATTTCTATATTTTTAATATTTTGAAGATACCTTCCAAAATTTGTTTTTAACTTTTTATGGAAATTATAAAAATAGATTTTTTGTGTATTCAAAGGTATATTATATAAAAAAGTGTACTAGAATAAAAAATACTCAAGAAACTAGAAAAAATCCCTGAAAAATAATTCTATCAACGAAATTACCGTCCTATATTCGCCTGCCCTTACTTCGTAGTGGCTTTATTTTCACACACGAAACGGAATTAAACTTATTAGGGATAACAGATGGAGGAATAGTAAGGTAGTTTATAGATTTCCAGTGGGAGAGGGCCTTAACTGAGGCGGACTTCTAAGCAATATTTTATGAACTGTTTAAAAACACATAACGAACTTCTTCCATTGATGTTTAGATAAAGTTTTTTTTAGTTGTTTCTATCTGTAGTGTTTCTTATTCATTTTTGGTGCTTTTAATCCCGAGTGCAACATACAGTTTGTACTTTTTAGCGGGTTATACAAAAGATTTATGCAACGACATTAAAAAGACTTGTACTTCGGTTAGATAGACTCTTCCAAAAATTGGTTTGTTTAGGTTCTCTTTGGTGTCTGCTCTACACAAATCATTACGCCGTGTAGGAGAAATTCTGATACAACAGATGCTTTTCAGACTTTGTATTTAAGGCATAATATAGACCAGGCTTTTTCAAATAAATGGAGTTTGAAATAATACCAAGTATATTTTACCATCCCAGTGTATTTTGGAGAAGTCTCAACAATAAGTACGATTCAGGTGGAAAATATCTTTCTTTGGTTATTAACCTTAGTCTTGCTATTAATATAAAGATTCTCTTGTAAAAATTCATTTCAATGCATTTAATTCCAAGAACAGTTAAACTTTCCTTGAATAAGTGAAAAAAATTCCTTATATGAATTTATAATGTGTGTATTTTTATTTGTACCTGTTAATAATTTTATGGCAGTGACACTGAACTTTGGCTAAGAAGATGAACAGATTCAATGTTCATAAAACGGTACTTTATGTATTAGCCTATTCCTTAAACTCCAAAGTTAGGAAATGGAAAGAGAAGAAATAGTTTGTGTCTTTTAGTACATTGTATGATTGAAGGGCAAAAAAAGTCAGTATGTAAAGTAGAGGAGAAGGAAAAAGACTTTTAATACTGAGATCATTACTGGGTAGCTCCAAACCATTCTGAAATGTCCTACCAAATTCAATTCTGATAAATTCCAGATGAATGAAATGTATTAAGCCACTTAAAAAGTGAAAAAAAACTAACTTCATAAACAATCAATGAGTAAGAAAGAAAAGAGGAAATATTCCTTTATTAGGGATTCTTTAGCCTGTTTGTTTTCCAGTATGTATCTTCAATTGCACAAATTATCAGTTTTACATAAGCAAAGTAAACACCAGGCAAAATCTTCTAAGTTAAGACCATTTTTTTTGTTTTCTTTCTATATTTTCCCCTTTGTCAGCTCTTTCCCCTTTATTTTCGAAGTTACATAGCACCTTGCAAGGGGCTTTTATAGGAGTTTCGTGTCGTGGATTTTACTCGCTCACTCCAAGTGCTTTTAATGAGAGCACAAACGTCTTCTTGGTACCGAATTCGAAACATCTCAGTTAAGATGTAATGGCTGCTAACACAAAGCCATTGCTCATCAATCTTATTTCCATAAAACATTAATCTGAATAATTTCATACTCCAACAATACAGTTTCAAGCGCTTTTAGTCCTTTTATCCGTTCAGTTTTCTAAATACCAACTTATGCCAAATATGTTTTTAGACAAAAAAATCAAATCTAAGTTATGTTGACATAAGGTAAAATTTTGTGAAATAATTTAATCATTCTGATATAGAAAAAATATATGGCGCAAATTTCAGATACCAGAAAAAGATGTCGAGTCTACATCTGAATTAATCACACGAAAAATATAATGATGCTTGATTAAAGACTGAAGAGAATGTTGGTGTCTAACATCCTAATTTCTAAATATGTATTTCAAGAAGGTCAAGACCAGTACCCATTTCCACTTTATCTGTACAAACATTTTAGTTTGTCCTGTCCGAAATTGCACATCCTAAAGGATGCTGATTTTACTGCAATGTACCTAAAATAATATCATTTATGGTGTTTTCAAATAAATCATTTTTGAAAACGTTTTGAGCAGCCTCTGGGTAAACCTCAGCCTAAACATAAATGACTCATTAACATATATATGGAAATGCGACAAATTGTAAGTTGCAAGCTGGTGTGAAGGTCTTAATTGTTGTCATTGCCAATTTTGACTGGCTTTTTAATTGCTCTGTACATTAACATTCAAAATCTTATTCTTTATTTCACAAATCAGATTTGTGATGCATAATGGTTGCCCTAATTAAGCAATACCAATAAATGACGTCAAGTGACGCAAAGAGTTTTGACGTCGTGAGGCAGGAAATGGGCTCATCAAACACATTAACGTCATCATTGTCAGAGCACTCTGAATTTTGACATCCTCTACTGTATTTGTTTCTGACAAAAAGCCAGAATTTCTGCGTCAGAAGGTGGCGGTTGCGGGCAACTAATTTGAGCATTAGACTCAAATATATGCGAGACTAAGCCTTTTGGTGATATCTTCATCCATTATTCAAGCGTTTTTTTCCACAAAACGATGGCGGTATATTACTTCTAAACTATATATAACACTTTAATCCCTAGTTTTGAACTTTAGCGCTGTGTTAGGTAGGAAAAAAGACTTCCTGTTCCTACGTTTTTCCATATGGTGATGTACTAAACGGTTGTTAGTAACAGGGACATTTTTTGCCTATAATCAACTGCAAAAAATTTCCCTGTCTTTTATCCAGCCTTTTCTGTTGCGATAGATAGTGAAATGACGAAAGTTTGAAATGCTTAGAAAACAGTGAAGTACTTGACTTTCGAATAAAACATTAATAATCTTTACCAAGTGTAATGCCCGTGCATCTTTAATGGGGCAAATTTTAGAATGAACTTGACCCAACACTCCACTCCCTTAATGTGAATTGTTTTAATGAGCAAAGCTTTGTAAAACAGCAACCAATATATTTCGGCATTGATGTCTTTTACTTTGTAGTTGCTGAAGAGTGTCGGCATGGTGATGTGATTCCGAAGAGTGAGAATGCCGGAGTGACGGAATCTGATTCATCAAGTAATATCTTGAATGATAGATGATGTCACAGTTTCCATAGATGAAGCCATCTTAAGATTTTCTAGATTACTTTTTGTTAAAGATCAAATTTTGATTTGAAGCAAAACATTCTTTAAGAGGCAACTTCATCTGATAATGGAACATTTTGGCTATTAGCACTGATAACCTTGATATGGACTGTTGTATTGACATTTCACTGCCACCTGTTCAAAATTCTCTTTGAATTGTACGTGTTTCCTACTGGTAAGTCCTACAAATACTTTCTACCGTCTTAATCCAGGCTAAAAGAGTGATCTACTTCACATTATTGCAGAAATAATAGTCCTTCGTCGTCCTATGGGGTGCTCAGCCCTATTTCTGTGAGTGAAATGGGATATTCTGCGGAAACGGAGAAGGAAAGGTGCGCTCAAGTAAAAGGCATGGTTAGAAAAATGATCTCTCTAGGAAACTAATGCCAGTAACCCAGTCAATAAACCAGATGACCTTGATAGCCATAGGTAGTGGTTTGAACCAAGCTCGATGCACACATATAGATCATTTCTTTTTATCGAAATGTTTTTCTTGAAGTTCGCATTTTGATAATTCTCCAAATTTTAGTCCAATATATTTATTTTCTACCGTTTTCGTTAAATATTTACATTTGTGTTCCATTGAATCAATTTTTTTTGCAACAGAGGAGAAGTTTTTACCATTGCCAATTCTGGTCAAAATCAAAAGTGTTTTTTTTTTCAGGAAGCTTTCTTGATGCATTAGAACTTTTAGAAGAACGTTCGAAATGTTATGGAAATATAAAACATCAGAAATCAAATGGAATATAAACTAGAATAGATTGCACATATATTCAAGTTATTCTAAGAATCAAAGCTATAAAGCCTGAAAATTAAAAAGCTAATCTTATTTCAATGAATGGAATATTTAGTCCTGGTTTAACTTCTTGTTTACGAAAACTTAAAACTTAGAGAAGTTTAACATTGTACTAGAGGACAACATTCTTTAATCCTGAAATATGAAGGATGCAGAACAAGGGAACAAAGAAAAGAAAAAAAGCTATGTCTGTAGGAAATGAAGAAAATAGAACTTAAGGGAGACATCTATCTGGTTTCGAGCAAATCAAACAAAAAAAGAGGTGAAGAAATAGAAAAAGAGAAGATATCTGCTATTTAATTTTCATCTTCTTTTTTGGAAGCTTTGCAATTTTTACGTTTTTTTTAACGAATCATTTGCTTAACTTATAATAACCATTCAGGTAAGGGATCATAAGTAAATCAGAAAATAACATACTGTCCAAGTTCAAATGTCTGAAAATCGGGGGACTTAACAAAATACAACTGGGGGTTTGGTCTGCATATTTCACTCTGAAGTAAGACGTTTTTTCGGCTTAAAATCAACCTTTACAGAGAATGATATTAGTGATTATATAATCAATAATAATATTAATTAATAATATAATTCATAGGTTTGTTTGATATTTTGATCTTACAACAAAAACTAGAAAATGATAGACGTATCTGACATGTTATTCCGCGTTTAGATAACATAGAATATAAGAACGTAATCTCGGCTGATTTCAAAACCAAGATGGAGTAATGAAAACAACGCGAAGAAATGAAAAAATAAAACAAATTGACCAATTTCTTAAGGAATCTGGAGATTTCTTTGAGAATCGGGAGATTTCTTTGAGAATCGGGAGATTTCTTTGAGAATCGGGAGATTTCTTTGAGAATCGGGAGATTTCAATGAGAATCGGGAGATCGGTAGTTGAACTCCAAAATCGGGAGATTCCCGAAAGAATCGGGAGACTTTGACCATATGAAATAGAATCCCGAACCATTCTTCCTCGAATACGTCATCTGGGCTGGGTGCTTCTTTCTTGTAGGACATTATAGTGTAACCCCCTAATTGGCGGAGAAGTGTATTTCAAAATTAATANATCGGGAGATTTCTTTGAGAATCGGGAGATTTCTTTGAGAATCGGGAGATTTCTTTGAGAATCGGGAGATTTCTTTGAGAATCGGGAGATTTCTTTGAGAATCGGGAGATTTCTTTGAGAATCGGGAGATTTCTTTGAGAATCGGGAGATTTCAATGAGAATCGGGAGATCGGTAGTTGAACTCCAAAATCGGGAGATTCCCGAAAGAATCGGGAGACTTTGACCATATGAAATAAAATCCCGAACCATTCTTCCTCGAATACGTCATCTGGGCTGGGTGCTTCTTTCTTGTAGGACATTATAGTGTAACCCCCTAATTGGCGGAGAAGTGTATTTCAAAATTAATAGAAGAGAGTATTTTTCAAATACAACTTAATTGCTTACGATTAAATAATCAAAAGTGTAGACAGACGAGATACTTAATCGAATAGAAAGAAAGCCTTAATTCAGAAGCGAATACGGGTGTTTACCGTATTTTCTCTAATTTAGTACGGCCTCTTATTTAGGGCGGTAATTAAAAATTGGAAAATTGGACAATTTATTTTCCTCTTATTAATAGTGCGGGTGTATTGCATAGAATTTTCAATTTTCCTCTTATTTAGTGCGGGAAGGGTAAAAAAAGTAAAATGACAACTGCCCCTGAGAACAGACCTGGTGCTCTTGTCAAAGATAAATATACAATAGCAGTGGAAAATAATGGGCAAACAGTTGGAAACATACCAGAATTTTTATCCAAATTAACATTCATCCTTTTGGAATACGGCGGAAAACTTCATGTAAAAGTTAATGGGCCAAGAAGATATTCTGCTGACCTCAAAAAGGGGGGTTGGAGATACCAGCTCAGTTTTACTTTAAATCTTCGAATGAGAAAGTGTTTTGTCAAATGAAAGGAAAGGTATTACCTGAGATAGAAACATTTGAAAAGCAGAGAAGAGAAATCGAAGAAGAAAAAAAAAAAGAGTCCAAAAAACGGAAAACACAAAGAATAAATAAATAAAATGAAATAAAAAAATAAATACCAAAAAGAAATTTGTCGTTTTTCTTTTTTACGTCTAACTTAGTGCGGGAAGAATTAAATTTTCCTCTAAATATTAGTGCGGGCTAGAAGTGGTCTGAAGATAGTAATTTATTCCTTCTAATTATTTGTGCGACATGCCCGAAATAATTATTTTTTAGGTCGTACTAACTTAGAGAAATTACGGTATTTACAAATTGCTTTAAAGCTCATTCGGAGAACATAAATTCGAGGGTGGGCACAAAATTGACTAAAAGTTCTAAAAGCAGTTATGACTAATCTGAGTCAGATTCAAATTAAATGTCAAATAACATGGGAGTTCGTACCAAGTTGTCCCTTATTTTCTCTATTATCGACTTAACTTAAGTACCTCGCCGTTTTGAAATTGACAGTCACTCATGATTACATGGCTTTAATAAAAGTAGGAAGTGAAACCATAATATTAAGCAAAATTAAGAATGACATTACTACTGGCAAAAAGTTCATTTCATTCTGTCTGTGTTTGCCAAAACTAACCACAAAGAAAAACATAACTTCTGCTATCTGCGATTACTAAATTAGATAATCCATCTGTTTAAGCTTTTTAATTGTAAAAAACAATTTTGACATAATAATATCCAACCTTAAGAGATAGTGTAACTCTAAAGGTGGTTACGCTTTTCTTTACTTTACTTACTACTACACGTAATGATATGATGCATTTGTAAAGTTAAAGGCAACTGAAGAAGAGACCGTTGGACTGTATGAGACAAAGAAGATCCAGAAACACTTTTCTTTCACAAATGTTTCAAATCTTAGGCAATCAGAAGACTGATAGCAATAATCAAGACTACAAGTTTAATACAGCTTAGTGTTTTCTGAAAGAAAAGGTCATGTATTTTACATTCAATTTCTTTTCTTGGTGTTAAATTCCAGATCAACATTGCTTTTTAAAAGAATAAAAAGAATTCAAATAGCAAAGGTTCTAAGAAAAAATTAACGTGAGATAGTTGCATTTATCCTTTTCTCGTATCTGCTTTTATTTTTACCATCCTCCATCTTCTCTTAAGCAAGAGCTTTACCATTTCGCCTTTTCTTTGCACTAAAGAAGTGAAAGATTTGCCTTTGTCCACAGGTGGTACTTTTCATTAATTTTAGTTAACAGTTTGGTGTTTAAAGTTAAATTCTTATGAGGGTTAAAAGGTAAAATTGAGCAAGTTTAGCAAGGAATTCGCGTTCTGAGTAGTATTGGAAATTTATGACAATGTGGATGATCAAAATGTATGACAACATACTGAAGTCGCATCGTCACACTGTTTTTTTCCGAGATGATGTTTGAAGGGTATTTCGGGAAATAAAAAGTAAAACTGATTGAAAGTTTCATGCATTAATGCACAGTACCTTTCAAAGAATGACCACGGTGATTAGCTGTCTAAAAGAAACCAAAGGATTGACAAATGCAATTTGACTTGATAACATAGGAAGCAGGTATGAAATAAAAACTAGAGACTGATTAAAGTCTTATAGTGACTAGCAATCATCCTCCGAATTCTGTTTTGTTGTCGTTTTTTTTTTGAATTAGCCTCAGAAGTGTTTGAAATGAGGCTCGCTCCATAATATCACAAATTCAAAAACAGCTGCAGCAGTACTGTCTTTGCTTTTATAAAAACGCATTACAATAATCCTTTTGTTTCTTACACTGTTTTATAGACCAGTACACTAGTTTTTACTAAAAAAATTATAAACATGCTTGTCTTACAAGCTTTTCTACATTTCTGGTTCTCTGTTTGGAGCACGTTTTAAAAGGTTGTATAGAATACAAAAGGTACAAGCTGCGATTCAATGGTTATAACTGCAAATGATGTCTGTTGACCGCAACTGTTCCTCTTTGGTTCTCAGAGGAAACTCTATATAATTCTATTTTGACTCATAAATCCAATCTGCTTTGTTAAGTTTTGCTTTCCACATTTTAGAGTTAAATAGAGCATCATGAGAAGAAATATGAAAGGTGATGAGCTCAACGAAATAACATCAATAAACTTAGGGTACCATTAATTAAGCAATTAATAGAAGTTATGTTTACCTCGTAAGGCTCTAAAATGTTATATAGGTAGCTATGTAAATTATATACAGACATTTTGTTGTTTATTGCTTTGCTTCAAATTGTGAGATGTTCCATATGGTATTCATTTTAATTATATCCTGCCTTGTTGTGTTGATAAGGTACAAGAATTGTGGAGCATGGGAGGTTCCTTTCATTAAAAGTAATATCAATAAACTTTTTAAAACAAAATATTGACAGCTAAGGTTCATTACTGGAAATAGTAGGGTATAAAAATACAACAAAACAAGCAGGTTAACTCATGCTGAGTTTAGAGAATAGTTATATTGATTTGCAGAAATTATCACAAGGGCGATTGAAATATGACGTCTGTTGAGATGCATTGCAAAAGTCAATTTATTATACTCGTTTGTGTCGAGATTCCTGAATATACAAGTACATCATCAAAAAGCATTAATTGTACAATACCCATCTATATTTGTAAGATATGAAAACAAGATTAATAAAATTGTTGCCGTTCATTCATTAAGTAACTGATAAAAAAGAGGAAAACTATTTTATGCATGCTTTTTGCAGTCAAAAATCCTAAATAGAAAAAATGCTTCCAATGACTTTCTATTGCCTAAATTCTAAGAAAATAGTCACTACACTTTTAATGGCACCTCACGACTTTTTATAAGAATATGATAAATTCTTCTAAGCCTCAGTTTTCTTAAGAATATATTATTTTTAACCTTACTTTATCTTTTAAATATTCTTATATGATATGTTAATATTGGATTACTGTCAGCATTAACGTATAATAGTGAAGTATATTTAGCAAAAAGGACATTTTCACTGAGTCATGAAAGGCAAAAATATTTCGTGTTAAAAAATGAATTTAAATACAAAACAGACTGCTGGAAAGTTGTTACCCGTGTTTCTTAAGCCCGGTTTATATTTTTTCTTGAATTTCAAACCTTTTGAGCTTGGATGTTTTGATGAAATAGATTCTTATAAAGAAGGGTGTAGTTGACTCAACACAAGAATGTTATTACAAAACATTTTGCTTAATTAAGGCAAGAAGTTCCTGTCACAGATGATTGGAACTTCTAATCTTAGAACTTATTTGTCTTGAAATTTTAAAGTTTATCTCTGAAATTCAAATCGGTATTGCAAAATACTGGCATTGATTAGTCAAGGTTTTATTTAAATTCAGAATATTCATATTTTAGAACTCGTTATCTTGTAGACACTTCCTGTTCTGTTTTCCTTTACTGTTGCCATTTCTTAGAAGATTAATGGCTTCAAAGTTAAAGATTAGGAACATGCTTCTTCTTCTGCAGTTGAATAGTTTTCAGATACTGAAATTTCTTTTGTACTTGACCAATTTCCATATTACTGTGAATCTTTTTGTATAAAATGGCAACTTTCATAAGTCTAACCCCCAAATTTATGAAATCAACTTATGTGTTAAGTATACATCAAGTACAATCTACACTTACTTACCCTCACTATTTACTACACTGTAATACATTTTTTACTGCTTTTTATACACTGTGGTACTTCTGCAATACATGCGGAACTGTAAAAAGTTAAAGACACCTTCCTTTTTTTAAGCCACTGCTCTTTTCCTAGATTCGCATCACTATAAGTTAAACAACTAATAAATAGAATTATTTATTAATGGGTATGGCAGTAAAATAAAGCGGCATCTTAATTTGCACACCTATTTTTCAAAGGATTTTATTTTTTTAATTTTGATACTTAAGCGAAAAATTGACAGTAGCGAATGCTAGGATTCCTTCAGTTGGCTGCACATTCACTCCTTTCAAATACTGAGCACTCAGGTTGACAATACTTTGAACTATAAAATTATTATTGACATTTTTTTATGATTACAGATTATTCTAGTTAACGATTACTTTTTAAAGCTTTTACAACTGTATAGGTTTATTGCTTAACTATAATCTTATTTTATTGTGCATCCAAAAATATGAAAGCAGACGCAGTCTTCCGGCGGTAATTTGAATTGCTGGGGTGTTAAATTACTATCCTTTTAAAAATAAATTACAGTTGTGTTTTTCACTCTGGTTGTATATTCAAAATTTATCTCTGGAGTATTTTCTATTATTTGTATCGTCAACTGTAAGACAGAAAGAACTTTTCATCAATATTAATGACTTCGATCTTAGATTTGATAAAAATAGTGTAGAATGATAAACCAGCGTTAATTTCTAATTCATTCAGGAAGGCAGAGGGCGGCAACGAGGAAAGATGTCAACACAATGTCCTTTGTGAGGAACCAGTCAAAGGAAATTCTGGGCAATGACAAACATATCAAGGAGAGATGGAAAGAGTACTTTGGTGCGTTGTTAAATGTGGAAAAGGAACGGAAAAAGCTAACGGAGTGACAGAGATGAGGGTTTGACTGATCACAACGACATGAAAGACATAATAGCGGCAATCAAAAAGATGAAAAAGGAAAAAATGGATTTGAAGTAGATACAGTGAAGATGCTAGAGGAAACAGGGATAGATATGGTGCTGGACTCGGTCGAGACAATTATGAAGCATGAGCAAATGCCAACGAAGTGGTAAAAGAATACCCCTTCCTGTTTGGTGTGATCTTGGATACAGTTGGTAGCAGTTTCAGACAAGGTGCTCCATGTAAACTTTGCAAATGATTTTCAAATGGCAGCACATACAGAGGTAGAGCTCCAGCAAAAATGGATTGCATTCTAAAACGGTATGGCATGAAGAGGCATGAAAGTGATTACAAACTGGACGGTGGTGATTGCTTCTTGTCTGAAAAGTGTCGAGATGAGCATCATTGACCGAGATGGCACCTAACTGAAAATATTATGAAGTTAAATTCCTTGGAGTTAAATTGAAAGAATCAGATGGGAATAAGGAAGCGCCCCAGAAAGAATTAGTACAGACATAAGTTAGGACAAGCCAACCCCGAAAAGTATATGCAACTGTTATACCATTAATATTGTTACATGGAGCCGAGTCATGGTTTTTTAGAAAAAGGAGAAAATGGTCAAGACAAGAAAAATGAAAATGTAAAGGAGGATAAAGGAAGTGAGCAGAATAGATTGATCAAGGAAGATGATATCCGGAAAGGACTCTATGTTGTTGGCATAGCAAACCAGGCATTCAAATCACTTCTGGGGTGGTATGGCTACGTAATTAGGATGAGCAATGAATACTCAGTAAAAAAGACGTGGAAAATGGAGCTAAAAGGAAGAAGACCACCAGAATGACCACTGAAATGGTGGGTTGAGAATAAGAGCAAAGATTTAGGATTTGCAAGGTTTAAGAGACCAGAATTCAAAAGCTCCTGTAGTTTTTAGGAACCAGATACAGAAGGTTAGACCTGCAGCAAAGCTAAACGGAGGAAGATGATGATGATAATGATGATGATGATGATGATGACGACGAGGATGATGGGAAAAGGTATAATATTTCGACGTTAAGCATCCACCTCGCTAGAATACCAAAATACCTCTGGTTTTTCATTTCGTTAGAATATTAACCGTTTAGATATAGTATTCGTAGGAACATCTTATGTATTTGCTTCTACCTGTTGTTTTTTAAAAGATTTCAAGAATTTATTTCCCTTGCATTACATCTTTTAGTTATAAGCTTATACCTATAGCATTATAGTATGGCAAGCTATTAGCGTTGCATTTGAACATCTTCTTCTCCTTTCGGCCTTGGTCCAACGTCATGTCGGGTCAGCCGCTCGACACATCCTTCTCCATTCTCCTCGATCATGCCACATTCCATTTCTTGCCCCAACACTCTTCATATCTCTTTCGACCACATCCTTCCGGCGGAGCCTCTACCTTCCTCTACCTGTTTTCCCTTTCACCTTTGCCATTAGTGACTTCCTCACTGTACTCTGTTCCTCGATTCGCATTACATGTCCCAACCACCTCAGTCTTGCCTCTCTTGCCTTTTCTTTGATGTTCACCACCTTTTCAAATTTCCTGGTATCCTCGTTCGTCCGATGTTCCATTAGAGATATGTTGCAGATCCACCTCAGTATCCTCATTTCTGTGCTCTTGAGTAGCTGTTCCTCTGCTTTCCTCAGTGCCAAAGCCTCCATGCGATACAGAAGAACTGGTCTGATCACAGTCTTATAGATCTTCACTTTCAACTTAATTGCCATCCTTTTGTCACATACTACACCACTACTCTCCCTCCACTTTCCCCACGCCTTGTTCACTCTTGCCTTCACTTCTTCTCTACTTCCTCCCGTCTCATTCACCACTGTTCCCAAAAAATTGAACTTGTCCGCTTGCTTGATTTCCTGGTCATGCCGATCTTTAACTGCTACCCGGAGACCCCCTTCTTTTGCTGATACCAACACTTCCGTCTTCCTGGCGTTCACTTTCAAGCCCTTTGCTTCCAGCT
>RDPX01000184.1:1085054-1115193 GCA_003991215.1 Morbakka virulenta | reverse complement strand
TAACATCATAATATTAGTGAGCTATTCAAGAAATGGCCTTTGTTTCCTTATCTTATTGTTACAATTTTTGCATATTGTTTACACAGGTGCTTGGCTTCTGATATCGCTTCCAGCTGGTCTAGACACACAAAAACATCACTTTGTTTGTTCAAGAACGCTGGGTCCCAGCTATCCTTTGAATGTTTTGTTTTTATTATATTCGAATGCAGTCACAAAATATGCCAATCAATGCCGATAATTCATGAATGCAAAGAACTGATGAGTAAATGTGAAAAACATTAAAATCTGGTATTTTGGCCAATATTCATAGAAAAAGATTTGGACGTATAGAAAGAAAATGATGGTCATTTTCGAACTCAGCCCACCAGATTTAGTAGGAATCAATCAAGAAACTTCATTACTTTTGAAAAAAATTGAAAATTGTTCTCTAGTGTAATCAGCTGAGAGCAAGATGTCCCTTGCATTAATCGTTATGCTTTGAAAATTATCTTGATACTATGTATTCAATATTTTTTTATCGTAGACTTTTGTTGGCAGAGGGTAATACTTCGAATATCAACTAACCTTCTTGTGACTGGAATGGTTGTAGCGATGCCATCATTCATTCCGGCGGTAAAATTGGCTGGTGGACTATTGACTATGTTGATATATGTAATTTTCCCCGCCATATGTTATATAAAGCTCGAACCAGATTTCCGACGGTATCATTATTTATTTGTTTCCCTCGTTATAATAGTAGCTGTGACTATTGCAATATTAAGTACTTATGGAAATGTACTTAGTATCATAGTTTCTCTGACCGAATTTACTTAGTTATCATCACCGGTTAGCCCTGATGCTATCTACTCATCCAACAGCTTCGACAACCCCACGCTGTCTAAATGAGGCAATAAGAGCACTGTTCCAAAAGGAGGCAAGAGCAATCGGCAAAATAACCGACCACAATTTAGAAATATACCCTGAATGTTATAGACGTAGCCTTGTTCTTGCACATAATAAAATTACATTATATTTCCGTGTCAATCAAAGGTCGACTATATTTCATTACCATAAGAACGCCAGCGTGAATGCCTTCGTTATACACAGCAAAAAAAAGCAAGTGGGTGTTGAAGAAGCCCTAGAGAAATGACATTGGAAATGTCAGCTGGTAATAACGACAGATAAATTACAGAAGTCCTTGTTAGGTCTTTCTCACACTGAATTAAAAATTAACTTATTTCAAAGCCAAGTAATAGTTAACTGTATTTAACCAACTGTGGAAAAATACTGGATATCTATGTCTATCTCTCTCTATATATATATGTATATATATATATATACATAATATAAAATACATAGACATATATATACATAAATATTAATTTACCATAACATTAACCATAGAAAAATCTTTCACATCTGGTTGCTTGAGAAAGTATGCAAAGAAGCTTTCTTATGAAACAGCTTGGTATATTTTAACTTTGTTTTTGGATTGATGATTATATATTCGTGTGTGATGCTAAAACAGGCACTGAGTGAGTCAAAGTAGAGAAAATAATTCAAAATAATCTATTTTCTTCTCGTTAATTAGAACCCTTTTCTGTATATAGTTCTTCCAGATTGATTTGTTGTTAGGAGACTCATGGCTATTTTAAGGTATTTCCAAAACTTGTATCTCTATGTCTGTGCAGCTATCCAGCTGTTCTTCGTAACGCCTGTTCTTACTTATACATATCTTGACAATAGCTTTTGTCAAGTATTGATGCCTGTTTCAGGTGGAAAAAAAGCCAAATTTTTGTCCCGTTACTATAGTTTCTCAGCGAAACTGGGTATTATAAGTCTA
Organism: Morbakka virulenta; assembly: GCA_003991215.1. Classification (NCBI taxonomy): domain Eukaryota; kingdom Metazoa; phylum Cnidaria; class Cubozoa; order Carybdeida; family Carukiidae; genus Morbakka; species Morbakka virulenta. The sequence goes on along the minus strand of RDPX01000184.1, from coordinate 1,113,371 downwards.
CAATACAAAGCACCATAAACATTAATAATTAATGTTTTGCTCCATGGAAGTAATCTTTTACGATCTTGCCTTTGACTTCTATTCTCAAGCTCTCTACTGTCGTTTAACTTCCCTGGAAAGCCTACAAAATCTTACTATTAGATACCAAACTTAAGTTGTTTTACAAATACATTGCCAGTTGAATTACAATTTGCTATTTTCATCCACAGAAAATTAAACGTGATGTTTCATATAGTTTGCTCCATTTCCCTGATAAATATTTATAGATAAGTTAAAATAGCTTAAAATATTATTTTACTCTTACCACTTAACTGCCTACAAACTCCCATTATTTTCTGTCAATGTTCGCTAGTGCAATATTTTCTACAATACCCTTTCCCCCTTAACTCCTGTTTTCTGCAACTGTTTTTCTTCTGGGTTTTTTTATCTAATCAACAACCCTATATCCTTCCCTATGCCATGATGTCAATGAAGTCGTTGGCCCATCACTTTCTTTCATCCGCCTCAATCCTCCATTACCTACTTTGATTCTACGAGTGACATTCTTGTCAACACCTGAATATAGCCCTCCCATCTTTTCCGTTGTCATCTTCGTTTTCATCCTCACTATAACTTAGATTTAAAACATGGGTCAATAACCATCTTGTTTTTCCTCTCCTCTACTGCTTTTCCTATACGTTGTTTTAGTTAGGGTAAACTGTTATTTACCTTCAACAACAAGGAAGCAATTAACCCAAATGTGGAACAAAAGAAAAGTACTTGACAAATCGTTGAAAAAACGGTAATATATATCAGTTTTCTGAAATTATGTGCATAATTTAGTAAAAGTTTAATTTTGTCACTGTAGACCCCCCAAGCTACACTCATAATTTCCTTTTCTGCTATACATCTCTTCGTCTTCTTTCTCCTGTTTGCAGCATGCCAAGGCATATCCTTATTTATTTGAATTTTTTTATTTAAGGAATATTTATACAGGATAGTTTTCTCAGAAATTATATTTCCTGATATAGTAAATAAAATTTCTGTCTTTCAGAGCTCCTAAGAAAATCCAGACAGTCTATCCCTAAATTTCTCAGTAGCTGTAAATGACTCATCGAAAGAAGTGAATAAAACATTTTTATACAAATGAAATCACGTCTGTAGACCAAATCCTGCTTACTTTGCTTTGTGGCAATGAGTCAATTGTTGTACATGGCCATTGAGTCTGTTAAGAAGTGGGAGGAGGTGTGTGCAAATGCACAAAATATCGAGGAGGAAAGTCAGGTATGAAAGCATCACAGTTTGGCATTTCAAAAAATATTTATTTGATTGAAATTCTCAGGGTTCCCTCTCAAGTTTTATATTATATTTCCCAAGATTAATTTCCTAAATCAACTGGTTGTTTTCCTTGTAATTTGATACATTGGTTTAAATACTGCTGTTTCTTTAATTTTAGTCTACTTTCGTTTTGTAAAAAGATTGTACAAGCAATTATTTGTGTAGATAGCGTAGCAATAGCTCCTCTGACCATCTAAGAGTTGAATAGTTTTAGATGGTCAACTATTTGATTGATATACTAATAGGAGCTGTGGTCATTAAAATAATAATAATAATATATTAATTTGTCTATCGTTTGATTACATATAGATAAAAAAGTATTTTAATTAGAGCACTAAATCGAGGTGTGAAATATAAAAATTCTGTTGATATTTATATTTATCAATTCCATTACGATGCCTTTCTTTTTCAACCAAGTCGAATGAGATACCTAGTATTCGTCCTGCATGAACACTGCTCATGCGCAGAGAGAAAACTAAAAGCTCTCTACTGATGTTGTTTTTTCATTTTATCTGTAAGTCGTAACATTCAAATAGATTTAAAATCAGATTTATTTTGTATAGCCAGGTAAAGACCTGTGTTTTCCTAAGGGCGTTGTCATCAAGCAGTTTGAATTTTCTTAACGAATGAAACTTTGTAAATTAGAGAAAAAAAGGTTTAACTTTTTGCCATTGTAAGAAAGAATGTCAAAGAGTGATTAGAAGAAATTTTTGTGTGATGACAAGATATTTTATTTCTGTGTATACTTAGAAAGAGGCAGTCAGGCTCACATATCTACTTTGCATCCGTTGTTTTGTCTACCGATTACTTTTCTTTTTCGTTTATTGTAAAAGCGTAAATACGTACATATTCCGTTATTATCCGACATGTTCTTTCAATTTTTAAATGACCTGGAGTTTAAAAGGGGTAGCGAGGTAAGTTAAATCTGTGGCCTAAGTCTTAATTCCCTATGCTTTCCTATGAAAAGCCCTTTGAATAAGGAAGCTACCTTGGCTAATAAGTCAACTTTCTTTGGCGTCAAAGCATGCGTTTTATTATTATACTAATGCCTACCATCTGTTAGTTGGATATCACTATTAAAACACTCTGTGGATAAGTGCTATTATATGTTGAGTGTAGTCAAGTATTAATTAGTAAATAGGAAAACAGATGTTCAGAAAAGGGGGATGGTGGATATTGTATGATTTGTATCCCTTTTCAAAAATCCATTTAAATTTCAAATAAACTGACTCCATGGTAGAGTAAAACTATTGTCCAGAACTATTCTCAACCGGACTAAATAATGAATTTAACCAGCAAGGCCATTGATTTTACAAGGCTTACATTCGGTTATAAGTTAGCCAAAACGAATCGCAATTCTTCTATGCCAAAACAAAATTGAAACTTTCCAATGATGGCGGGTTTATCAAACGACATTGCAAAGCCATTAATCATATTAATGAAATTAAAGATTTTTACTGAAGCTATTAATTTCCCCCCAAAACAGCCATTGAGTACTGTAGCGTCATCATCAGTCGCACCATGTAATTTCCTGTGCAAGCTGTATTTTATACAAGAAAACCTCCGTTGAAAGAAATGCTCTCAATTTTCAGAAATGCGGAAAGCTGAGAATTCTGTGGAAATTTTCCAAGCCCAAGACTTCAAAAGATTTCACATGAATGAATCATTGCTGTCACGATAAGGAGAGAAATATGATTTTAGCTCTAAAATGAAATGCTTACTTTGAAATGGAAAAACTTTTTGTGAAAACATTTTGCACTAAAAAGAGAAGTATATTGCTTCCATTCCATACATTATCACAAAATGGTGTTTCGTGAGAATTAACTATTTAATTATTAACCTATGGAACTTGAACATATATTCGTTGTGCTTTAATTTTACGTTTGAAATCAAGATTTTTCAAGCTCAAACTATTTCTACAGCAAAGTAACGCTATTGGGTTTTCCGGCAGTAGTTAGTCTCACTTTTTCCAAGTATAGAATGTAACAAAAGCTTTGCAAAATAATAAGCAATGGTACAGCCACTTGCATAGTTCTAGAGTTCAAAACGCTCGGATTCAATTCCTGAAAAAAAAATATTAGAAAAAGCTCAATTAAATGGCAAAGAAAAGACATCCTGCCTAAGAATTCTTCGATACTTTAAAGTCTCTTCTTAAAACACTGAGCGTAAATCCAAGGGCTATTAAAAGCCAAAAAAAGAGGTTAAATAAAAAATAAAAAACATATAACGCAAAGTAAGATAGGAACTTAGGACTTTCCAACACGTACAATACAAAACACACAGGCCCAAGGTCAATTATTCTAGTTCCTTCTTACTTTGTCGCAAAATAATATATAGCAAGAATCGACTTAAACATTACAATACGGCAAAAACATATCACTCGTTGAGCTTATCTGGGCTGAGCTGTCTATACATTTCACGGTACAGCACGCGTTCTTTGTATCTTCAGTTTGTTGGCGCCGTCAAGTTTACTAAAATTCCAGAGTTATCAGTTGCCATAGTATTAAGCTGGTAACAAAGATAACACGAGCACCTGGTTCACAAACTGCAAATTAATGCCACAGTGTTCTTTGATGCAATGTACAACTTGGATGACTGCTTGTAGTGAATGGATTTACGAAAAAAAATGTGACTCTCATCGCGCGTTAAAAAGTCGTTTTGGAAACAAAAGCAAAAGATACAGAAAAAAGTTGAGAAAAAACGTCCAACTTAACTTTGAATAGAGGGATTTGGAATAGTACCTACACAGAGCCGTCAATGAATAATACATACAAGACGTATAGCGAGTTGTACAAGCCCTATGCTCTTGTCATCCTAAATATATGCTCTCTTGAGTTTATTTGCGTCTGTATTGGCTAATCAACAAATGATCTGATTTCCATTCTTTTTGTTATCGCAACACAAAGCAGCCATTTTCTTCAATTACTTCACCTAAATGCAGAGACCTGTAGTTTGGCCCCTCGTTTTTCTATCTACATGTTGCAATTATAAAGTTCGCTCTACCGCTTTGCTCTTTGAATGAGGAGCTTAGTGTCTTGTTTTATGACATCTGTTTATCTTTTTTTCCGGCTTCATTGTTAATGTCGTTTTATGAATGCTTGCTTGTATCAATTTCCATTTAGAATTAATTTTACTTTGGCACGAGCCAAACGGACAAGGATAAGGTGAAGGTGGTATTGTTTTTACTATCAACTCCGTATTTGATAAGCTATCCTAACTTTCATTGGCACGGTTGGTCTTTTCTACATATCTAAAATTTTGTCACACTGTTAAAATTAAGAAATTTACAGGACAGAACAAACACAGCTACACAGAATGGTAGAAGATTGGAGGTGGCGGTTAGCAGGACATATCCTAAGGTTACCGCCTGGAAGACATGCCAGACAAGCAACAACATGGAAGCCGGTGGAAGGAAGAAGGAAGCGTGGCAGACCTACGAGAACATGGCGGTCAACCTTCAAAGACGATTTACATATTCGAGGACTGTCTGTCAGAACTGCTCAAGCCGTGGCTGAGGATCGAGTCCGATGGAGACATCTTGCTGCCCTATGTCCTATATAGGACAGGACGAACTAAGGTATGGTAAGGTAAGGTTAAAACTCTAGCCTTAAACACGACTTTATATCTCCACGCTAACCTGTTATTCAATTAATGGATACTGAAAATTTTAATATGTAGGGTAAGAAAAGATAAATACACCAAACTCAAAAAAACAGGAAGGAGAATGTTAAATAAAGACAAGTACAGGTCAGTGATGTCGAAATTTTGAAATTTAATTTGGAAGGGAGATAAAACATAACACCGTGAAGACCTTTTTTGTTAACTCACTGCTAAAAGGAACAAGTTATGATTTTATTTCTAAAAAGCAAGTTGTTTATATTTATGTACATTTTCCTTATATATTGTTCACAATTTTGTATGATGGTGAAAACGATTCTAATACATAAGCCTGCCTTTTATACCAACCTAACATAAGAAGACACTTAAGTGTGGCTCTGTTGGTTCATGGATTGTGGCTTTCAATCAATGGCTACTTTTTGCCGTTTCTCTGGAGCTTCGTTTTGCATTTCCTGAAAAATGGGAGAACATCATACTTTATAACATGGAGAAAACAATTCTAATACGTAAGCCGGTTTTAAACACTACACTAACATAAGAAAAGACGCTTAAGTATGGCTCTGTTGGTTCATGGATTGTGGATTTCAATCAATGGCTACTTTTTGCCGTTTCTCTGGAACTTCGTTTTGCATTTCCTGAATAATGGGAGAATATCATACTTCGTAAAATGGAGGAAACGATTCTAATAAGTAAGCCGGATTTTAACACTACACTAATATAAGAAAAGAAAAAAGCGTGGCTCTTATAAAAAAAGGAAAAATGCGGCGACTGTTTCAAACAAGCGATAAGCGGAACAAGTACCCTTCTAATGTGTCTTCCCTTAGGATACTTAGGCAGATAGTTCAGATAGGTTGATTATTGTTAGTGGAACCAGTTTTATCAGTCTTTTGCGCGCAAGCAAACAATCCTGGGTCTATTCTTCTTCAAAATAAATCATATACATTGAATATGTTCCTAATAACTGGGAAACATAACCTAATCAAACAGACAAGCTCTGTATTATTCAACTTTTATTTCTTTTTTCTGAATTAAGCTTTAGGTTTACCAAAATCGGACCTGTAAGTGAAAACCATACACACAACAAATAACTTTGTCTTAACCTTTCCTTTATAATTAATGAAATTTAAAGAATACTGTCCTTGTTGTTTTGTATACAAATTTTCAAAACACTAATCACTTCTAAATTTTATGCTACACTAATCTCACCCCCTCCACCACACCACGGGTATTATTCTACTGTTTAGCTTGTCAACATAGAACGGGATATCTTACATAAATTGGTATACTACTGAAATCCACATGTGAGGCTTGCAGTTGATAAAAAAGTAACAACATCCAACAGAAAATTTATTTTCTTTGTTAGTACAATACACTCCCTATGCGTTCATCATTAGTAATCAAATTGTAAGGAATAAAAAATTAACATAATACAATTAATTTGAAAAAACAGTTTCAAAACATCAAGAACAAACTTTGACTATTCTTCACATTGTGACTGGACCGAGACCTCAGATTTTAAAACAGTTTTTTTAACAAAGTAACATTTCGTCAGTACAAAGTTTTAATAGGATCCCCCGAAGTGAAATCAGACAGTCTACTGCTTCACAATTATTCCCTGCATGATTAAGCAAAAACACCTTTCAACCTTCAATACATTGGACTTCCTTTAACCTACAACTTTACCATAATAATATAGAACACTATAACCATATCAAAGAAGTGGTTTTCGGTAGACAATGGAGGTAAAGTCTTTGTATGCAAGTAATCAGTGTAGCCAATAAAGAATACGTCCTCTATCAATAAAGCCGATGGTACAAACACAGGCTGAAGTGAATTCGAAGCCGAACATATGAAATTGTTTAAGCAGTATGGAGGCTTAAATCTACGAGATGGTACCATATCAATGAAGTAGAAAGAAGCCTATCGACAGCATAGCTTAATGCAATCCTAGTCAAAAAATTATAGCTGTATTATGGGCTTGGTATGTATATAATGGTATGTGAGTTTAGATGTTTCGAATGAAGTAAGAAGCAGAGCGAAAAGACAATACATCATAACAGAAAGTTGTGGCCTTATCTTTTCAGTTTTAAAAATAAATAAAAATCAATGGGAAAAGTGCGTGTCTCTTCTTCCCATGTTATTAACTAAATAATTAATTTTCAAAATTATTACCACTTTATTGAAATGTTACACAAGGCATAGAGCGATTTTCACATTGCATCCTGTTCAAACATTATCGCACAGCTTGACGTCTGGCAGTATATCATAAAATATGTACCATTGATACTGGCCTTGAGTATGTTTAGTTTCAATTAATTTTGTTACCAATTAAATCATTCCTCAATCCCTGATTTTGTGGAACAGGGTATCATTGTTTTCACAAAAGTACGCCTCGATCATGCTGATGATTTACGTAGAAAAAAAATGAGGATTTTAAAGGCGGAATACAGGTCCCCAGACTTAACGATAGAGACATTGTCAGAGAGCAACGGTAGTTTTCACCGGTTTCATTCACATTTTGCCCCCAAACGCATGATCAGCAAACCGAATATATCCTGCCACCAAATAACCGCCATGATTAGCGACTTAATGGTTATTACATACTTACTAAAATTGATATTTGCCCGGTTGTATCGTCTGCATTTTCATTTGTATCATGTAATGCGGCCTCTAGTGTTGCTCCATTGATTCTAAAATCTCTGGATGTGCTCCTTTTAAAATTCTCCATTAGGTTTATCTGCAGTGAAGAACAAAGATAGGGAAATATTATCTATCTTTGATTAAGAGTTGGTTGATCGAAACAAAGTGTCTTACTCTTTTCAATGAAAACTATGCAATGCTCCTTTAAAAGACTTGTATTCATTGAAAAGTTCCATGGCGATTGAAAAGATTGGTCACAGCTGTTTGGGATGTCGTTAAAAAGGGATGCAACAATGTAAAGAACCAAGAACCATTTGTTGGACTTACTTTTATAGACAATTGAAATCTAAAAAATCATTGCCCTTCCCCCTCCCCCACTCCCCCACCAGAAAAAATTTGAAAAATCAAACAATTGCTAAACAAATTGATGGGGCAAATTGGAAATCATAAACAAAAAATTGTTGCCTCGAAAAATCAGAAGAATTCTCATAGCCTTAACGTTCGTTTTTTATACATGCATGGCTGGAATGATAGACCTATATTCCCAAGGCAGTTGAAGGCATTCGTTTGCAAAGAATATATACGCATGGAAAATTACGGGGATTTGATTGAAGAAAAAAACTAACATGAATAACTATAAATAACTATAAAAAACTATAAATAAAGACATTTTTTTCTACAACATGATCAAGTTTTCTTAACAAAAATCGTTTACAAAATGGTCAAAAATGTTCCGCTCTCCGTCTTGGTCATTATCTACGAACTCAAAGTTCTCCTCTTCTCCTTCAAAGTCATCGCCAATCATCTCTTTTTCGTCATTTTCCGTTTTCATGGTGCAATCGATTACTGAGATACCAAATGCATTGGGATTTGGGTCCATCAGTGATGAGACAACCTGTCTTCTGGAAGAAACGATATCGCAGTACATCAAATTTGCTTTTACACAGCTCTGTGTAACCATCTCCAGCCAACCTTGTGATTAAGATTCTTTCCTCCATGGCAGAGAACGCCGATATTCCACGCTCACAGTTTTCTTCATCATCTAGGCGGGCAATGAAGCTCTGCTACTCTCAACCTTAAGTAACTGTGCCTATACGGCATCATCTGGCCGCCAGATATCAGTTGCATTTGTCAGCCCGTACCAAGGCAACCTACCATCACATTCTGAGATAGAGTCCTTAAGTTTATCAACTTTCTGTCCCTCCAGATTGTTAGAAAATGAAACAAAATTTTATTTCTCTTAAATACCTGGTTCCAATGTGCACTTTGCCCATTGGAGACAAAAATTAGTGTCTCCCTAGGCATTGGGCTGGAAAGATACGTCCAGGTCTCCACTCCATGCGTGCTTCTCAACGTAAAATGTATGCTTGCCTCGGCCCAGAAAATGTTGGAAATTCTTAAATTGTTTCCCTTCTGTGGAAAAACAAATGTTTCGTGAGCAGAAGAGGTTTCCTGCATCAGAAGATTGCTGACTGATCCAGATTTTCTCATCTTTAACTGGAATGGCATAAGTTTTCTTTACCTCAATGGAGAGCAGCAATGGGGACTGATCAACGTTCATCAAAGGTTGAACGTTGGTATTAACCCTATTTCCTGCCATAAGAAGCACTGTTAGTCCCTGTGCGAATAAGCCTTTTACGATCAGGGTATGCAATTTTTTTATCATTCTCGCTTCAAAAATGACATGCCACAGTGCTTCCTTCAATTCTCTTTTATTTCTCTGAACTCGGCGATACTTTAAATGTTGTTGCTTAATGAAAATTTGCTATAAGATGTTTCTGGACTTCGGCTCCACCACCTTTGTGTTCTTTCTATATTTTCCTCGCTTTTAACCACACCCAGCTGCAGTCAATTCCATGCACCTTTGCCCCTGCAACAGTGAAACCTGTGTATAATAATTGCCTCTTTTTCAAAGGAGAGAACCAATCTTTTTTCTCTTCTTCACTGAAAAGTCGCTTCTTTTTGTTTTTTGAATATGATTGTTTCTTGACATCATCAACTATTGAATGTATGTCACTACCAGAAGTGGCTTTGAATTTTCTCGCCAGATTCGGAAATTAAGGAGTTTCCTCCCTAATTCCCACTTCTGAAATGTCCACCAAATTTAGCTTTTCCGTCCTTTTTAGTCACTATTTATGCAAAACCATTAACCATTATCAACGACACTTCTTTTGCCATAATTCACAAATAGTCTGTTTAATGTAGTACGTACTCTAAAATAGTTTGCAGTGATTACAAAATAGCCTTCCATTCGACATAATAATAGAATTGTCGAACTCTCTATTTACAGATGAAATTTGAAAAGTAACTCCTATCAATCATTAAAAAATAAAAAATTTCTCTTACAATTTATATCAAAATAAACAATTGCTAAACAATTTTTTGGGGGTGAAGGGGGGGGGGCAACAGTATCAAGATTTTTAAAGAATTGTTGGATTGGTAGCGAGAAATCTGATTGTTTAAAAAACAAAGATGAACTTACACGGACACTCGCGGGCCATTTCGTGTACTTTTAAGGCCTTGTGCAACCGAAACATTCAGTTGCGTGGTGAAAGTTCTAATTGAACATGACTCAAAAAATGTGCTTCATCAGGAATCTGAAATTAATCGTCTGGACCATTGCCTAGATCATTGTCCAAGCAGTTCTAGGTATTTGTAATATGGATTAAAAAATACAACCGTTCATAAGATATTTATTGGTCTTGTACTACCTGCTACCTATCTACGAAAAAAAATTAATATTATTGCCTTAGAAAAACTTCTTCACATTTTCCTTGACGGTATTTAGAAGAAGAGTCATTATTTTCATAATGCAGCAATGTCCCGCGGATCACCCCCCTCCCTCACTTCCATTACAGGTTTTAGCTGACGGTGCACGTTTTATATACATACTGCTTGGCAATAGAGTACATTTTGCAGGCTCCTGGGTGTTGTCGGCAGTTCCAATAAAGTGAGGATTAATAAAAGTAACAGATCAAATTGCAGAAGCTACTAAGCCTTGTAGGGATATTTCATTAAACCGTTTCCAAGTTACCAAAGAAGAGTTAAAGGGGCAATAACGAAAATAGAATCCTTTGAGTTCTTTTGGGTCTATTCATCCTAAAGTACCAGCTAAATATGGAACAGCATAAGCAACAAAGCTTTCCGCTGTTATAATAATATTGACAATACTAATGAGGAGAGCAGAAATACGTACGTATCCAAAACACAAAATAAAAAACAAATGGGTTAACATATTTTCAGCTCAGAACATATACACAGAACTCACAGCAGCATAACAACAGCGGTAGAAATATTATTCAAATCTTCTATCTCTGGCTCTTTCTGATGTTTTCAAAGAAATGCTTTAAAATCAGAGGTTACTGGAAGTAACTGGGAGTGACTGGAAGTATCTTTTAAACAAAAGAGATCTAAGCTAAATAATGCATGTCTTAAATACTAAAGTACCTTTGATTTTTTTGAAAGAAGGATTAAAAATCTCTCATACTGTTCGATTGAATATATCAAATTTGGGATTGATCTTGTTTCTTTTAAGGCCTGGTTCTGTTATTGAAAAAAAGCAGAAAAACTCATTAATCAATCAATCGATACTTCCTCAGACTGGTACTAAGCAATACGTACAAACAGCATACAGGAAAACCTATGAAATATTACTTTTTAGAAATAAAAAATTATCTAATTATCTGTATTTTTTAATTACTCGAAACCAACTATGAGGCAGCTACTAACGTTGACCAGACTACTTTAGTTGTGTCACTTTTAGCAACCGCGTATATGTAAAAAAATGTAAGAAAAGAACTGACTGACTGCGTTTATATACCACCATAACAGTTTTATGTTACCTTTCCCCCTATTTTACATTATCTTCCAGCCATTTTTATACGTCTTGCATATTGGTTTATGAAATACGATCTGAGTACAGAACGCTTTAATTATATCACCTCGTGGCGTATTTTCTGAACCAAAAATTACTTATTTTACTTTATCAACGTGTTACACACTAATTAAGTTTTCAGATCACCCAGTAGTACAATTCCTAACAGCTTTGGGGAAGGAAAACCCAACCAAAAGTGGCAGATAAATTGGGAGGCTCAAACGCCCACAAATAAGAGGAACCTAGGTAATTGTCTCTCTATTGAACATAAGCCAAACAATTCTAAACGAATAGAGCCAAATAATACAATTGAAACACCTGCCTATGTCCAAGTGCTTTAATATCATATGGATGCCCTACCCATTCGAATCTGTTAACAAAGTCCTGATATCCCACAACGAGGTACAAACACATCGCAGCAGAAAATATTATAGCTACAAAGGACGAGGGCAGGGTAGAATTAATAACCAATAGAACAAAAACAAAAATCAAGCGAAACAATAAACAAGGAGGATCCAGCTTACTAGCCTAATAATGCGCCAATGATACGAAAAGATTGGACTGAAGTGTTTTTGCACGCTTACCCCTTTGGATCGAAAGTTTTGAACTACATTGACGTTAGAAAAATGTGTCATACATTGAACATTGAAAACTTATTCTTTGCGAAATTTAACTAACCTGCATAGAATTAGTTTTCAATGTTCTTCAAAAACCTTGCATTGTTTCCGTCTTTGGAAAAATAACATTCTTTAGGAAACTTTACTAGCCTCTTTAAAAAGTAAAGAGCTGTTCAAGGCTGGAGATCCTGCAAGTGGAGGCCAGGCAAATAAACATCGTTTTAGTCTATAAACGTCCAACTAATCCATTTTTATGACCCCCAGATAACTCCGTTGAGAACCCCAGAGAAAAGCATTCCTAGAGGATGCAGAGAATCAAACATCCCTGGTTTCTCAGGTAAAAAAAATATAGAAAAAGTACACACAGCACAACAAAGATGATTTTTTCTCTGAAAAAAACCCACATAAAGCTGGAAAGGATCTGTTATCATCACTATGCTAGGAAAGACGTCAACGTTGAAAAAAAGTAATCACAGACATCAACATAACCCACAACAGTAAGACAGAATGGGGCACTATCAAGAAGCCTAACTCTGATAAGCGACACACAGCAAGCAAAGCAGCCTGACATCCCCCTCTACCACCCCCACCACCCCCAAAAATTCGTTCATAAATTTTTAATCAATGTAGAGCGAGGAGATACCTAACGAGGATTAGCCAAGACGTGCAACGCGTCATGTCACAAAGTGATGATATATTTAAACCATTCACCAGATGGAATTACAATAAGCTATTAAGCACATGAAGTCAGGAAAAGCTTTTGGTTTGGATGGAATTGCGGTTGAGATGATTCTGCATTTTGGAGACAAGGCGAGGTCTTGGCTTCTTGCCTTCTTCACCAAATGTGTGTGCATCCACTTTTCAAATTAAGAGAATATGCAGAAGAGCTAGAGTTGTGGCTTTTCTCACGCCTGGTAAAAATCCAAGCTCACTTACAAGCTACCGGCCAATATCCTTATTTTGCACCACCTACAAACTTTTTGAACGCATGATAATGTCCTACCAACCCTTTATCACTGAGGAACAATTGACAGCATATCAAGCTGGCTTTCGACTTGAACGATCACGCTGTAGTCAGGTCTTGAAGCTAACTCAATTTATAGAGGCTGGTGTTGAGAACAAGCAAAGTACAGGGGCTGTGTTTGTTGACACCACAACTTCCTATGATACAGTCAACCACAGACCTCTCCTCTTTACGGTTGCCCAAATGACCCAAAACCACACCATCGCACATATCATTGTTTCCCTCTTGGAAAATAGATTTTTCTATGTCGAAACGGATAAGAGAAAGAGCAGGTGGAGAAAACAGACAGATGGTTTTCTTCCTGGGTCTCTACTACCCCATTTATTTTTAAATATCTATATAAACGACCCACTACATCTCCAGAACATCCAGCGGTTTACATATGCTGACGATCTTTGCATTACAACATTGTCCCGGCCTTTAAAACAATCGAAGAAAGACTGACAGGTGCACTGTCATCCCACGAAAGGAAATGACCATACAAGTAATTGATCACAGAAGTACAGAGTCATAATAAGTGACGGAACAGTGCAGCAGGAAAATGGGTCACATTGAATAGAGCCAGAACAAAAGAACCTCCAGAGAAACGGTTACAAAACTGTCACTGCATGTTTTCGCGACGATCTAATAAAAACAATAAAACACATCTTATGCAGTTTCCCACGGAGCCACACTTGTTCAGACATGTGTTTAAAAACAGCAAATGATGCAGCACTCCAATGGTCAGAAAAATGATGAAAAATGATGTGATCTGATGACTACCTGCATTATCTTTAGTATTTTAGTTGTGGTGTGTACTTATAAGTAGCAAATAGAGCTATCTAATGATGACAAAGAGCAAAATAATTGGTATATTTTTATATAAAAAATGTCATTTTCTCATCACTGCGTCAAAGAACTACTTGCTGTCACTGCGGGCATAATGAATATTTTGATGAGGAGGTTTTCTTCCGGGCAATTTTTTAAGAGTACTATGATTATTGCCACGATTCCATTTCTTCACAAGAAGATAGCCGACTTCTTCCCGCTTAGAAAATCAAAAAGTAACCCTCCCAATGCCAATGTAATCAGCACAAAGGACCCAATTCTCCTTTGGTGTGATTTCATAGTTTACTTTATGGGATGGCAGTTCCTTAAGTGTAACACAGGCATGACGTTGACTAAAACAACAACAAATAAAAGGTGCATACAATAAAAACAATATTCGCCTGAATTAGTACCCAGGCATATATAATACTGGGCAAAATAAATGTGTATATTGGTTTATTTGACATGCCTCATTTCTCATTTTTCGATTACAATGGTAAAAGAACAGATCCCAGCTGTTCAATTGTTCAAATTGTTCAATTTCAATTGTTCAAATACCTCCTTACAATTATAGACAACAGGAAGAATTGGAAGGAGAGAGGAATGGTCATTCGAAAAAGCTCGATATAATGACGATGATAAGCAGAATGATGGAACAAAGAACTATTCAAATAAATCTTCTCTCACTTTTTCATGCGACAAGTTTCTGCTTAACTTTTTCTTGTCTTTACCCTTTTTGTCCATTGAAGTCTGCTCGTGAAGGATTTGGACTGCTTGGGCTTGAGTAGCTTGCATATACGTTATCATGGCATAGACTTGCTGCCCCAGGTGGGTGGCAGACAGTTTAACCTAAACGACGGATAGAAAAAGGTCTTTTAGAAGTAAATGATAAAAAATAATTTATTGATTCTATCCTAACATACTGATGAAATGTTAAGCTCCAAAAATTGTTCTTTTTACTCCTTTTGGAGCAGCTTACCAAACGTACAGTTCCGGGTTAAGCCCCATATACAAACCTGGCCAGACTATTACCCTCTAAAATGTTATCGAAGAAGCTTATAAAGGCATGTGAGCAACAATTAAAAATGATAAACTTGAAACAATTATCTTGTAACCCTTCGCATCGAAGTTCTGGGTTTACCAAGGAAGACGGTAACAACAAAGAAATATTACAAAATAAATAATAACAAAAATAGGAAAACTAAAGTTGTTTCCCACTTAGAGTAAAACAACATAAGGATCTGCTGAAATATCACTAAAATCAAAAGGAACTACAAGAAATGGGCTGCCAAATGTCGTACCACCTTGCTAAAACGTCAACAACTCTTTAACACAAAAACGGTCGGCTCCTGTAGTCCATAGCATATTTTACAAAACGTTTTACACAGCATTCCATCTACCTTAACAGATTATTATGAAAATATTGCAGTTGCAGCGTATAACTTCTGAAAAAAAATCGGATGGTAAAAGAAACATTTATTTGTACTAAAAGTTTCTACAGCAGATGTTACTTTTGGCTAATTTCTTTCCCCAAACTAAAATCTGAATTGAATTAAATCTAATATTAAGTCTTCCCTTACATTTTATGTGATTTTTATTGCTTCTTTTACCAATTTTTATTTCATAATTTTTAGGCTTATCTTGTAGTTGCAATTTTTGTCCTGCAGGAGGTAAGTATATCAAATTACAAAACGTTAATCAAAAACGTAAGATCATTGTTATGACTCTACTTACTCAGTACTATCTAAACTGTCACCCTTGAATCACTAAAAAAAATTCCACAACCATCATTAGTCTTTCTTAATCTCCGAATCGCCCGCCTTCCAAACGCTTTGGGTGAACAACTAAACACAAATCTGCCTCGTTATCTATTTTTTCCCTATAAAATAGAGTATAAATCAATCCATGGACCAGCTGCGTTGCGTTTTTCCAAAATAAAGTGTAAAGGGATCATGGTGAAAATTCTAAGTGATTATAATCTAGAACATGGAGTTATGAGGATTAAAAATAACAGTGTGCTTTTTTAGCTGAAACCCAGCTCAAACGACGCCTTATTACAACTGACTTTGAACAACAGTTATTACATACATGTAGGTGAAATAACGAGCCGGACAAAACAGATACCAACATTAAAGCTTCTTTTTCGGTAGCTGACTACCAGAAATGATGGGACTGGGTGCTACTTTTATCCATAGCATACACTTATTTATTCACTTCGAATTAAGACATGGCTAAGTTGAGCTGAGAAAGAAATAACTGTGGCTTAGGTGATCGAACCCAGGTAGCTGGTAAAGTAGTTCTACGTCCTAACCGCAAAGCGGTCTAAAGCGTCAACTCAAGTGTAATAATGTATGAAATGATTCCTTTCCTCCAAAAATCTTCTGCATCACCTTTGTGCACATGAGTGGGCAGCTAGCTTTATCCCTTTACAGCACGGCTACTTAATTTGTACATTCTATCAAAAACAAGGACGGGGGAGACGGGTGTGAACTAAAATCTCTAAACATATTCAATGTATATATAATAGTATAGCACCAGACCTCCCATGATATTGAAGTACCTCGTCCGCCATTTCCGGCTATCATTAGCAGACTGCTTAATATGTAAAGATTTCCGGAGAGAAATTGGAAGACATAGAAAAATCTAATATCGTGTAAACCCAGTAAAGTGGCTACTTCCATTATTAAACGGGAAATTCACAAATGAATCTTGAAAATTAAAGTTGCTATACCGGAACAGAAAACTAACACATCAATACGGTGCGATTTTAGTCCAGCTTATTGAGATAATTACTGTGAATGCAAAATGAAATTGCTTGTGTTTTTGTTACATGCTATCTGTATGCCTTGAGATTGTTTTTTAAACACAGTAAAGTGCATTTTTCATGATATTTTATAAGTTTGGAACTTTTAATTTTAACATGTTAAACAACATGGTCCAGTAAATGCCATGGCTATATAATTATTATCAAGTTTAATACAACGAGAAAAAACGATTTCATTGGATTATATGATTGTATTACGTATTATTTTACTATGTATTCTTCAACGATGGTGCTTAACAGTTAAATTGTAACTAAATTGGACGATTGAAAAAAGACCATCTGTTCTGTACAACTATTCTGATATACTGGACTTAACTAACCTTGATAAAGTCACCTGGTCAGTTCGCTCTTCAGAAATATAGTAGTAAGCTCTAAGTACTTTAACTTCCTTTCTGTAATGGTTGGCTGTACCAATCACTTAGTTTCCACGCCAGTCATGCACCTAGATTTTACCTATAACTTATGCATATATTCATTTGGTATCTGCAACGTCTTGAGGATCCATGATCCGCAGCAATAAATTTACGAAGCCCTTAAATAATCCTTTCAGTATCTAATACCTTTACGTCATTTCACCTAAAATATTCTTCGTGGCATTACCAAAGAAAATAGCGTTACTTCGCCATCTCTTAATGGTTCTCGGTACCAAAATTGAGAACTGAATAAATGCATGGGGTACTAGCCTGCTTGAACAAGTCAAAGGCAACCTCAAGTCTCTAATGTACATCCATTAGAGACTTAAGGTTGCCTTTGACTTGTTCAAGCCTGTGTGAAGGAAGAGGCTGTTGATGAATAACGTTGGCAAACGATTTTTGTTTGCTCAAAGCTACTTCTGGTTGAATACCTGGACTCCCTAGTATCTCTTTTTAACCTTATACTTCTGCATGTGACTGACAAAATTCTATTTTAACGACAAGAAAATTGATAACTATTTTTAATGTTATTTTCCCCCAGTTACTAGGGGGAAAAGACGTTAAACACCCTCCCCCCCAATAATAGAATATTAAGGAACGCAACTAAAACATTGTTTAACTATCTAGAGAGAATGCCGTCTTTGTGGAAGGAATGGCTATTCAGATGAGCAGTATACGACAGAAAGCATCCTATGTCATTTGGTACAGTTGTACGGTAGCAACAGAAACTTTAATTAAATAAATGCATGGTTTTGGCTTACAATCCAAAGCAAAGGGAAAAAACGCTTTGCATCAATATGATAGTAAAACCATTATGGGTGTTCCCTTACCAGTCTCTCAAACCTAGACGACAGAGTTCCAATCTTCTGAGAATACAAACCTAAGTACTGCAGCAGAAAAGAAACGGATTAAGGGACAATGCAATACCAAAAGTGCATACATAAAAAGGTGCATTGCATATATATATGTTCTCACTGTATTTATTAGTTAGATAAATACGGAGCCCTTCGTAACTAATTCTACTGGCAACTTTATTCAAAATTGGCTGTATTTACGCTCAATTATTGGAAAAAAAGCCTATCCACAATTAGATGCCAACAGGTAGGCACACATAAGCTTAGTTCATATAAGTTACAACAAGCTCTTCACCTAAAACACTTCTGTCCTGCGCAAGTAATCATTTTCAAATCTATAATGTAGATCTTCGCTAACCGCAGTGACGCGTCCGGTTTGATCTTGGCGAAGATGGATTTCTAAGCACTTCTGTCTTTTGTGAACCTCACCACTTTTTTATCTTTTCAATTGTGTTACCTCCTTGATTCCATCTATTTACTTCCCCGTGCTCTATTACTCTCTATCATTCCTGAGAGGCAGATACTCTCCAGACTATTCCTTCCAAGGTATGCCCCAGCAACCGAAGCTGTCTTCTCTTGTCCACAGTTAACAATTTTCTTGTCGTGCCAGCCATCTGTAATACCTACTGGCTAGTTTTTCTTGTCATCCATGCAACCCTCATCATTCCTCTGAAGAACAACATTTCTGCTGCTTCCAGCCTCTTCCATATCTACCTGCTGATAGCCTGACTTTCAAATCCATACATTATTCTCGACCACATGTAGCTCTCCAAGATTCTCAACCAGGACTCAAGGCTAGAGCTCAGGTTTGTCAGTATCACTCTCATCCGTCCAGAGTGAGTTTTACCAATTGCTTCTCTATCGTATTTCATCATCATTTCTACCATCATTATTTTAAAAAACTTCCAGGATATCTGAATGATATAACCTGCTTCACTGTCAGACCTCCTATATTCAAATTCACTCTAAGTTGCTCTTTTCTCTTAGTTACAACCATCAATTCTTTTTTCAATTCTTCAGTCACATTTTCTACATTCTGCATCCAATTTATCAACCAGTCTCTGCAACTTTACTTGTGTGTCTGCAATCAATGCTATGATGTCATCTGCATATCTTATACTACTAAAGTTTGTTCCACTCCCCAACCCCCCATTTTTACACCTTCTTAACTCTTCATTTCATCCATGAGAACCTGTGAATTTAGTGAGAATAANATCGTATTTCATCATTATTTCTACCATCGTTATTTTAAAAAACTTCCAGGATATCGTTCAGATATCCTGGAAGTTTTGGGACTTGGAACTCCTATATTCAAATTCACTCTAAGTTGCTCTTTTCTCTTAGTTACAACCATCAATTCTTTTTTCAATTCTTCAGTCACATTTTCTACATTCTGCATCCAATTTATCAACCAGTCTCTGCAACTTTACTTGTGTGTCTGCAATCAATGCTATGATGTCATCTGCATATCTTATACTACTAAAGTTTGTTCCACTCCCCAACCCCCCATTTTTACACCTTCTCAACTCTTCATTTCATCCATGAGAACCTGTGAATTTAGTGAGAATAAGTCCGGTGGCATCACACAATTCTGTCTCACTCCCCTCGGTTTCTACCCATTTGGTTTTATCATCTCCAGGCTTTACCATAGCACACCCGCTGAAAATGCTTAACTGGACCGCCAGCAGTAGTAGGATAACGGACGGGCATCACCTGATGGTCATGGCTGCATCGGGAGGGCGCGATAGTACCCCTACTATAGGGGCTATATTCAGTGTTCCGCATGTTGGTTCTCTGTGTCCTTTCCATCGATTTTCTTGGTTTAATACGTGGTAGGAACCACATTTTCTTTTCACGGATTTGGTCCGCGATCTCTTGTATTCGCGGCTCCCTACTCTTCTGCCAGGGATTCCTCCATCCGCCATCCGGAGTACGCTCCTAGTAGGAGTTTAGTTTTCTATTACAAAGTATATCTGCTCATATTTGAATAACTGTGCGACAACACGCTTCACGACAAAGGTTTGGGCTGCAAACGATCGTTTTTATGTTCTTCACTACTGATAAATCACTTACCGGTATCTATTGTCTAAAAATAATATCAATTTCTTGCTGTTGATCATCGTTAATTGCATAAAAAGGTTCGCGTTTTTAACCAGCATACATAAATTATACTATTTCAAACTGAGGGTTCGACTGTCGTAACAAACGCAAAATAATTTTTTGGAAATAAGGATTTATTATCATGAATTCTCAAAAATTGTGTGAATAGTTGTCAAAAACTAATTCAAAATGACATAGGATAATGCATTTACAGATGATTGGAGTCATTGATAAGCATTTTTTTAATTCTCGTTTATTTAAATGATTAGTTGTTACAGCAAAAAGTGAAGCAAAAAGAGCAAGAAAAAAGAAAAGACAAAGTTAGATAGCTACCACGCAAATGAGAATGGAACGGTCTAAGGTAGAAAATAAAGACACAAGTAGAAAGGACCTATATATTTTCGTCGCTATGATTGTCAACGTCGATGGACCTTGCATGACTATGTAATTGAGAGACGAATACATATATATGCACTATAAATATGATACGATTTATGAAATTTAAAAGCTCTATACATCATTTACATAAATATGATACATAAATATGATACGATTTATGAAATTTAAAAGCTCTATACATCATTTACATCTTTATGGCTTCATCTGTGTTGTCGATGTTATGTTACGAATGTAATGCAGTAGCAAAAGCTACTTTCACAATTTCTATGTTGCGTTTATGACAGACCACCTTGACTTCCTGGTATCTTGAAGTAANTTTAAATGATTAGTTGTTACAGCAAAAAGTGAAGCAAAAAGAGCAAGAAAAAAGAAAAGACAAAGTTAGATAGCTACCACGCAAATGAGAATGGAGCGGTCTAAGGTAGAAAATAAAGACACAAGTAGAAAGGACCTATATATTTTCGTCGCTATGATTGTCAACGTCGATGGACCTTGCATGACTATGTAATTGAGAGACGAATACATATATATGCACTATAAATATGATACGATTTATGAAATTTAAAAGCTCTATACATCATTTACATAAATATGATACATAAATATGATACGATTTATGAAATTTAAAAGCTCTATACATCATTTACATCTTTATGGCGTCATCTGTGTTGTCGATGTTATGTTACGAATGAAATGCAGTAGCAAAAGCTACTTTCACAATTTCTATGTTGCGTTTATGTCGGTCAACCTTGACTTCAGGGTATCTTGAAGTAAAGTGTGGGAAAAAATTGATGCTTATGTTTCCGGAAATGCATCCTCTGCACTCTCTGATATAATGTGAACTTCAAGCTTTACTTATTCGCTATATAAAAACAATATAAACATATTTCTTGCGTGTATATTTAAACGAAAGGTCAATAAAACAATATCATTGTATCTTTGACGCCTGACGTTTACCCAATGTTTTAACGTATCATTAATAGTTCTATGGCGAACTTTTGACACTCCCTTCGACACATCCCATTGCCTAGCAAAAGAACACATAACTACCTTATTAGGATGCCTAGCTAATGCCAGTACGTATTAGATTTTACTTCGCTACATCTAATGTTTTTAAAGTTATTCAAAAAACTATAAGAGTACGAAAATGCGACTTCCCGAAAAAAAAATCAGATTGAAAATTGTCCATGCAAAATTGGGCTTAAGAATTAAACGTATATGTGAGAGACATAGCCAACGAAAAGACACTTTCATGAAACTACTTATTATTTGATGGATTCATATTCCTCCTGAAAACATGGTTTCACCGAAAATGCTGGCAGAAAGTACTACTCCATTCATCAGACATTAATTTGACACTGGGTCAAAGTAAATGATATTTTCTCCATATTTCATCTACTTTATTTCCATTTATTAGCTGCTTATTTAGTCTTTCTAAAGAAAACAAATAAATATTTACTTCTTAGGCTGATTGCATTAAGAATGAAGAAAACACTGACATGGTGACTCTTACAACGTCTTTTAAACTTCGTTTTGTTATTTGCGTAATTTGTAAAACCGCATAGATTTGACAGAAGGCCACTTTGATGAATAAATAGTACTGATAATTATTGGCTAAGGAGACCGAAAGATAAAATAGGTTACTGTGTCTCCAAAACGAAACTGGGTCAATTAATTTTGTGGGATTGATGTTCTACGTAGCGTTGTTAGCATAAATTACCGTAAGGAAAAAGACTACGAGGGCATGTTTCTTTGTATTACTAGATGAAAAAAGGGTCAGAAGTAATCAAAAGGTAATTGGAAGAAATCACATATTCTAAGCCTTCTATTTCTCTATGTACTGTCCTCTGGGTGCAGTTCAAAATATGCTAGTTTACAACAGAATAAAAACAAAATAAGGGAATTGTCTGTGAGCAGGATTTGTTTGAAATGTTCTTAGAAAAGAGTTCAAATTTCAAAAAGTAATTAAAAACATAATCCAGGTAATTTTATATAAAGACTTGCATGCCAATATCTCAAAATCAGAGTTTCTGGAGTTACAGACCAGCTACATCTAAAGTAACGTCACCAGAACAACATAGAATAAACCTCAAAGCGTTCGGAAAGGAATTAATTTTAATAAAGGCATTTAATTTACAAAAATGACTTACGTATTTTGTAAAATTTCCAAGCTGTGTATACAATTTCGTTATAATCTGTGATTAAAGAAAAAAATCACATAAAATAGCACAGGTAATGCAGGTTTCCCTCTAACTAACAAATTATTTAAGTGCTAGGTGACAGTTTATTTATTCATCTACCAGTTGTGGCCAATCGGGAACTATACTAGTACTAACAAACCTCATACGGATACCGACGTCAAATAAACACATAGCATAGAAACTGAAGTTCATAGACACACTTCACAACTGTTGCTGAAAGGTCCAACATCACCAGAATACCAGCCAGAGGAAGAGGGGCTGAGAGCTCACGTGATCCCTCCTGATGATGTTCTGAAGTCAGAATACAAGAGTAGTTTACAATGTTCTTTACTTGTGCGAATGTATTCAGCTAGCAGCTGTTGCTAATCTGAAGCCATACTGGTAATAAAAATACATTTTTAAAAAATCGCACTGGAAAACACTGTTTTTTAGAATAACACTTTGGAAGTAAAAAAAATATTCGTTGGCTAAAAAGGGGGAACACTGGACATCTAACAATAACTATTGCTTTTCTGCTGATCGTGATCGTGATCGTGATCGTGCAGCTTTAAAGACTTGTATAGTGCAGCCAAATGCATTCCAAAATTTGGCTACGTCGTCTTGGAGAATCCTCTAATAGTTTAGTTAGTAAACGGAACGAAACAGGATTTTCTAGCATAATGACAGAGTTTTGATTAGATGCTTTTCTGAATATCAAAGGAATGACAAAATCGAGTCAAATTTGTACAAAGTGCCTCAAGTGTTAGTAACAGAGATCTTCATGTTGAAGGTTACGTGCCTTTGTTTCGACAAGATTCAAGAACTAATCTGTAAGGTATTGTTATCTATGTTCCACAGGATTTTCGCCTAAAAAAGTACAAGTACTTCAATCTAAAGATAAGCCTTTCATCTTCTTTAGATTGCCTCTTCTTCAGGCTACTTCTTACTTATTTTTCTTGTAATTATTTTCACAGTATCAGACTCCATTGATAGGTGCTGGACAAGAATTAAACTGCTAATTTTATTGTTTTTGGTCATATTAAGGCTCATCACATGAACTGGTTGACTCATTCTAATAGGGCTGACAGGCCTAGGGAAGTTACTTTGCAAATTCGCTCTTGTCCATGATTTTGTACAGCTTGATGATTTTCCAACAAAATTTCCTGAGTCAGACTCTGAGAGAACCTTCTCTTTTAGCTCGCTTTTGGACTTTTGTTTCTGAGGATTGTATATTTTCAGCTTAACCTGCAGCCTCTCCAAATGATCTTCCTTTCTTGCTTAACTCATTGGCAGACTCTTACCTGTATAAGTATCAACGGACAGAAATCAAAGCTTTGACATCGATTTCTACTTTTTTAGACGCTAAGAGAGTGACGTAGTTGAAAACGAATCAATATCGTTGGATGATTTTAGATTTCTAAGAAATGGTTCGACGAGAATTTTGAATTTAATTTGAATTTTCATTGAGTTTGTAACTGAGTAAACAGAACGCATTCAAGCTCTGTATCAAGCGATCCCTCTCCACCATTCCGGTGAGTAGACTTTAGGCTACAAATCTATTTTGTACTTTTCAATAACTCATTGGAAAATAAAAATATTCATTGGATACGAACAGTGAATTTTCATTTCCTGGGACCTATCTTTGTAACGGAAAATGTGAATCGAGGAATTAATATAATAGAGTGCAAGAATAAGGTTATTTGTCTTTTTTCCTTTTTTGTATTAGTATCTTGATTAGTACGCAATAAATATTTTTATCAGTCTTTCATTGATATTTTCTTGATTTGATTTTCCAGATTGTACTTTGAAATGGATAGAGCTCGTAAGAAAAAAAGAAAGCTGAACGAAGAAGGGCGGGTGTCTCAAGAAAAATGGGAATTACAGTATTTTTTCACAGCAGTGAGTGGAAAGATATATTGTTTAATTTGTAACAGCCACCTTTTTATCCCGAAACTATACAGCTTGAAAAGGCATTATGAAACGAACCAAATATCTTATAACAAATATGAAGGGCCAATTCGTGTTTCAAAACTTAAGGAATTGATGGCCAACTTGACACAGCAAGACCTTCTTCACGAAAATTCAGAAAGGGAATGTTGCCTCCGTTACTGCCAGCTGTGAACTCAGTCGAATGATTGCCACAAATGGGAAATCCTACGCTGAAGAAGAATTTATAAAACAATGTCTCGTAAAAATAGCAGAAATTATGTGTCCAGAAAAGGCGCACTTGTTCAAAGATAAATAATTAAACTATGGTTGCTCAAAAAAAACCAACCATAGCGGCATCATTGAAAAACTACCGTACTAGTAAAAATAGTAAAAGTACAGTATGATAAATAATAGTGGAGTAAAAACAACAAAGATGATACAATTTTAAGCATTAATGGAAAAAAGATCAAGTGTCACCGAGTATGTATTCTTCTGAGGTAATGTTAAAGTCACGTTTAATGGCACTAACGACATCAGAAGAAAAGATAAACTAAAAAAAACGAAACACACAATGCAAGAAATGGAGTATTAAGACAAGTGGCGAAAAGTATTTCAGTACTACAACATCTCGAGTCAACACTCTCAGATATGGGATCAGTCTTGGGTACGGAGATTCTCCGCACCCCCTGACCACTAAAGATCCTCCGGGTATTGGGGGCCATTTTTTTATTGAAATTGTTTTAAAAGAAATCGACATTCGAAACCATCATTCAGAAGCAGACTATCAGCAAGCCGACTATTAAAAAACTGTCTGCCAAACATTGCCCACATAAGAATGGAGTGGTGATGTGGTGACACTACCACCGGTCTTTTTATCGAGACACCATCTCTAGGAGACTTACCAACCAAAGAGACCCTCCTTCCCATGAGCCTGAGTTCAACACGATGATAATATATGAAATAGCATTAATGTAATAGCATTTGTGAAATAAATTAGGAACAAATTAAAACAAATGTTTTTGTGGCAAAACTTTTTGTTACTGCCAGGTTAATAACTTCAGATTATTATTGTTTTCGAATAGTAATGAAACGACTAAATAAACATAGCAAGCCTAATTAATAAAAGTAACAGTGATCAATGCATACCTTTGTAATGGTGTCACTACAAACTCCCTCGGGGAAAGCTGTTTGGGTCAACTCATGGGAAGCTAATATGCATTCCAGCAACGTGTAGCATATTGATTTATCCACCTGGTCAGCAAAGTCATCTTCTTCTTGCTCCATATCTTTGCCTGTTGGTAGAATGTCCACTAATTTATTATAACATCAAAGATAATCAAAATCTCGAGGATAACAAATGCAAACAAGATGAGAGTGTGACCTTGTCCTGTTGGCATCAGTTTCTTTGTAATTTATATGTCACACCCTGTATAGGTGTCTATGTGCCTTGTCCTTTAGTCTCAAGTCTAATGGCAAAATGTTTATCTTTATGTTAGTATTATTTACACTGGCACCATTCTCCTTTTCTTTTACTCTTTGAAATCCTCATTTTTACATTATCATCAACACTACCACTATCACTACCATCAGAATTTTTTCTACGAACTGGGCCTTTTTGAAGCATCCCTTCCAAAGTCATGTCCTTCGTAAATGCCATTGTTCATGGCGATTTGCAAAAAATAATGGGCTTCAAAGCATGTGGATGATGAAATAAGTAAGTCCTTTAGCTAATGGTGAACGAAGGCAAATGTTACCCTTCACATCGGAAGAAAGATATTCGAATCCTGTGACAAGTCAGTGATCACATATACATGGCTACCCAATACCTCGAAAATGAAACAGCAAGAATAGGTCTCACTACCAAAGTAGCACTATAAACTGTGGTGAGCACAAAGAAACACCTGCATTTGCTCATGAATATTTTTGTACCACAAAAGACACAAAATACTACGCGAACATGGGTCCTTGGTGATCAAATGGCTTAATTATAACTCTTCTGTAAGTGGAGGCCTTAAACCAAATGCTGACACAAGGAAAGAGCAAATTCATCGGGTTGCATTCTAGGCGAGGTGGTAGATCATCCTTATCATCAAACATGAGGATCTTGTTTCGAGACCAAAAACAAATTGAAATAACGTTGCCCAGCTTACTTCTTTATGAAAATAGGTAAATGCAGGCAAACAGTAAAAAAATCACTTAGAATGTTTTTCTTATGACAAATTTGACGATAGAAAATTTCTATTCCAATAACATCGATTTCAGTCACAGTTTTTGCAACTGGCAAAATGAAGCTTTTTACAACATTACCACCAGATATTTTGTGAGACAATATGCAATGCTTCATTGCAGGGGTATTTTGGTGAAAGTAATTAATTTTTAAATGAGTTAACTGTATTCTTACCAAGTATTCCTGCAGCAAACATTTAAACTAAAAATAATATATCTCATTTGTCATTTCTGCAGTAGCTGTTCGTGAATTCAAAGAGGAGCAGAATTTAATATTATCCGTATCCTCTTTCCCAAGAGGGTTATAAGAAAAATCCTCAGAGCACTGGAGGGATTACTTAATCTTGTCGCTTTACATGACAAAAGGGGTGTTTATTCTTGCATGGATTCTGTACCCTGATACATTTCTTTACGATTCCTAGTAAATGACAGGAATCACATAGTACACTCTAAGCGCTTGTTACCACGGTGTCTTTGTTATTAAAAATTTCAGCAAAGGGCACGTTTTCACATCTAGCCAAATAACATTCTTTTACATCGACTGCCATTATTTTGTGAAAATATGAACTTCAGTGCTCCATAGTTTCTATGTAAATGAAACGAATTTCTAGTAAAACTGACCTACTGACCTGTAAATATTCTACAAATAAAAAAACAACTAAAAATGCACTTCTCACCCGCTCAATGTAACATTATAGCTGTGTGCTAGGTTGTAAAGAATAAGTGCAGGAAAAAAACAAAATACTTTACATTTGGCTGCAGATGCGATTGAAAGGGCATGTTTCTTCATTTTCATGAGCATCCATTCACTTTCCTCTATCATTTTTTCAACGTGATTCAACAGAAGAACCTAATGTGCAAATGGAGAAAAAAACTTATTATTAGAAAGAATATAAAGATTGTGACTTGCTGTTCCCATGTCGCAGACTATTCTTCGGGTGAAATATGCAAACAGGTGCTAAATATACGCCAAAAGCTGCGAAGGGCCCAAGGATCACATTTGAGTAGAAGCTTCTACCAGAGCATATTCTGATGATAACATAGCAAGCCTATGTCAAAATTGATTAGATTTAACAATAACCAAATTCCATATTTTAATTGTATCCAGTTGAAACCTGCAGGAATGTATGATAATATTCTAAAACCACGACAGACACACGTAATTGTGTTGCTAGTTTAAAAAACCAAGCTTGATTTTTCTTGTTCCTTAAGGCAATTGAATTCTACATACTACAGTAAAACAAACAAAGGGTTTATTATCCCTAAAATACTTAATATCAAAACAAATTTATTTCATTTTCGTCCTCCGTCAGCATTTCAAGCTTGCTCACACTGTTGCACACACACACACACACACACACACACACACACACACTCTCTCTCTCTCTCTCTCTCTCTCTCTCTCTCTGTCTGTCTTATGTATCCTATGTATGTGTCCTATGTATGTATGTATGTATGTATGTATGTATGTATGTATGTATGTATGTATGTATGT